>PVIA01004522.1:0-136355 GCA_004024845.1 Tonatia bakeri
GATTGGGGAAGTTCTCCTTTATTATTTGTTCAAATAACTTTCCACTTGCTACTCTTCCTCTTCCCCTTCTGGTACCGCTATAATTCGGATATTGGAACGTTTAAAGATGTCCTGGAGGTTGCTAATCCTCTCCTCATTTTTTTGAATTCTTGTTTCTTCATTCTTTTCTGTTTGGTTGTTTGTTTTTTCCTTCTGGACCACTCCATTGATTTGAGTCCCAGTTTTCTTCCCATCACTATTGGTTCCCTGTGCATTTTCATTCATTTTACTTAGTGTAGCCTTCATTTTTCCATCTAATTTGTGATGAAATTCAACCAATTCTATGAGCATCCTGATCACCAGTGCTTTGAACTGTTCATCTGATAAGTTGGCTATCTCTTGGTTCCTTAGCTGTATTTGCTCTGGCACTTTGATCTGTTCTTTCGCTTGGGCCTTTTTTTTGTTTTTGGTGTTGTTGCGCCTGTTACGTATGCGGGATGGAGCCTTAGGTGTTCGCCAGGGTGGGGCAACCCAGTTGCTGGGTTATGATGCTGTACATGGGGGCAGGGTCTGAGGGAACAATGGCGCTTGTTCTGCTCTCCATTGGATTTCAGTCTCTTCTGCCACTTCCTCCAAACAAGCTCGGCCTTTCTGGTGCTAATTTCCATGTGAGTGGGCTTGTGCATATTCTAGGACCCTGTGGGTCTCTGTAACGAACTCTTCTGTGAGTCTGGGAGTCTCTCCCAGAACCTCAACACCCACAGGTGTTTTCAATCAGTGCCCTGAGGCTCTATTTCCCGGTGCTGGGACCCTGGGTAGTATGCAGTGCCTTGCTTCACAATTGCTGCCTTGTTGGGTCTATTGGTAGCCACCCCGTGCCCAGGGTCTGCCAGCTACTGCCTGCACCCAGGGTCCGCCCACTGCGGTCTTGCACACCCGGGATGCATTATGATCCCGGTCCCACCGCTCTGTGCCAAGGACCCTCTCTGCCTGGCTGCCTGACTCCACCCCTCCTACTGGTCTGGATGAATGTGTCTATTTTAACTCCTTGGTTGTCGGACTTCCATACAGCTCAATTTTCTGTCAGTTCTGCTTGTTATTCTATTTCTAAATTGTTGTCCCTATCTTGGTTGTGTGAGAAAGCACAGTGTGTCTACCTACACCTCCATCTTGGCCAGAAGTTGCTTATTTCTTTCTAGATCTCACTGTTTAGTGAAACCTGGATAGACTGGCAGTTTCCTTCAACAAGAAGAGAGCAGTGTGTGAAACCAGGGATAGTTTTAAAAGCAGAGTATCACTAGGATATTTCTTCACACAACTGAAAGTGCATCATGCAGGAATGGTTCAAACATGCCTAAACCTGCTCCTGAGTCCTAGCAAACAACCTCATGAAAAGGATGCTCAGTTATTTTGTATATGGATAAAATTAGTTTAATATCTTTTTTGAAAGAAGGAAAAGGGCTTAAAATATTCTTTTAAATGTTTGTAGCTGTTGAAATCATTATCATCAGAAAATAGTTCTAGGTATTTCCCCTCCCATTAGTGTGTGTAGCATGTAAACACCATGTTCCCCCCCCCCCCCCCCAGTTTTGGTAAAATGATCATAAGTACACAAAATGAATACAAAATTTGATATTATTTTTTTTAAAAAAACCCTCTAAAATGAGATGCATTTAAAAGTACCAAGGTTGAGGAAAATGGTAAAAAGGCAGAAACATAAAATTTACAAAAGAAGACATGGAAATTACCTGTAAATAAGCTTCTGGCCAAGATAGAAGCATAGGTACATAAGCTTTGCTTCCTCCCACAACTGAAAGAAGGACAACAACAAATTTAAAAACAAAAAACAACCAGAACTACCAGAAATTGAACCATGCCGAAGTCTGACAACCGAGGAGTTAAAGGAAAAACATTCATCCAGACTGGTAGGAGGGGTGGAGATGGGCAGCTGAGGTAGAAAGGATGCAGTGCCAGACAGCAGACTGTGCCAGCAAGGTGGCAGCTGGTGGAGTGGGTGGTCCCACATTCATGCATGGATAAACTGGGAGGAACAACTTGGGAATGAGACAGACTGCACAATCCAGGATCCCAGCATAGGAAAAGAATGCCTCAAAACCTCTTACTGTAAAAATCTGTGGGGGTTGTAGTGGAGGGAGAAACTCTCAGCCTCACAGGAGAGTTCATTGGTGAGACCCACAGGGTCCTAGAATGTACACAAACTCACCCACCCAGAATCAGCAACAGAAGGGACCAGTTTGCTTGTGGGTAGCAGAGGAAGTGACTGAAAGCTGGGTGAGAGCCAAGCAAGTGGCATTGCTTTCTGTCTGACCTCTCCCCCTCATACAGTGCAACAGTGGGTGTGAAGTGGGTTGCCCTGCCCTGGCAAACACCTAAGGTTCTATGCCTTGCAATGTAACAGATGCACTGAGATAAAGAAATATGCCCCAAATGAAAACACAGATGAAAACTCCAGAAAAAGAACTAAGTGACAAGGAGATAGCCAGCCTATCAGATGCAGGGTTCAAAACACTGGTAATCAGGAAGCTCACAGAAATGGTTGAGTAGGGATGCAAAATAGAGGAAGAAGTGAAGGCTATGCAAAATGAAATAAAGAAAAATATACAGGGAACCAAGGGTGAAGGGAAGGAAACCAGGACTCATATCAATGATTTGGAATAGACAGAAGAAATAAACATTCAACCAGAACAGAATGAAGAAACAAGAATTCAAAAAAGTGAGGAGAGGCTTAGGAACCCCCAGGACAACTTCGAACATCCCAACACCCAAATCATGGGGGTGCTGGAAGGAGAAGAGGAAGAACAAGAAATTGAACTCATTTGACCAAAATAATGAAGGAAAGCTTCCCTCATCTAACAAAGGAAATAGACTTCTAGGAAGTCCAGGAAACTCAGAGAGTTCCAAAGAAGTTGGACCCAAAGGAGGAGCACACCAAGACAAACCATAATTACATTACCCAAGATTAAAGATAAGGAGAGAATCTTAAAAGCATCAAGAGAAAAGGAGAGAAATATCTGTGGGGGTGGGGGGATGGGGCTCCAGCTACCACAGATGAGAATAAGTCTACCAAGACATGATCTGTTTGGGGAGGAAAGGTGGCCGATCTCTCAAAGGAGAAGGGCCAAGAGCCTTTTCCTCAATGGGCTTTTATTAGGTTTGTTTTGCACAGTAATACAGGTAAAGCTAATTAATCATTGTCAGGCAGTAAGGATCAAACAATAGACAACGAAGAACTCTGAGGGCCTATTTTGAGTCAGGGTCAGATAGCTAAAGAGCTGTAAAACTTTGAGAAACAAACTCACTTCTTGCTTGGACACTTATCATTTAATTGAGAGCATTCTAAACAAAGCAGTTTTCACAGGATTTTACATACTCTTTCTTAGGCCTGATTACCCAAGGAACCCACCCTTTTCAGCACAGGGCTGCACCACCCTCTGTCATTGTTTCAGGCTTAAGTCAGGCAGAGGAAGTAAGGCAGCCAAGAGATTAGGAGACTTATCTCAGACAGGATGAAGACTCAGTCTTTGTCAAAGGCGAGGGGTAAGGGTCCATTGCCCCCTTTTGCTGTAGCCCCCCAAGTCCTTCCTAGATGCCTCCCATGTGATTGTGCCTGTCTTAGGTCATTCCCCCCTTGGGGAATCTTACCCATCATTGGTGAACCAACCAAGCATTGGGGGCCAGTTATGGATGAAGTAAAAGGAGCAGAAGTGGCGTTCCTTCCTGCCAGGGAGATAAGCTTTGTCTCCTTAATGGCTTATGGTTCACGAAGGTCTTTCCCTCAGCCTTAGTCTTGAGGGGATTGCAGCTTCTGAAACCAGGCAGGGCAGTTCCCAACAGGTATCTACAAAGGTGTTCTCATTAGACTATCAGCTGATTTCTCTAAATAAACCTTGCAGGTAAGAAGGGACTGGAAAGAAGTATTCCAAGTCATGAAAGGCAAGGACCTACACCTTAGATTACTTTCTCCAGCAAAGCCACCATTTAGAATGGAAAGGCAGATAAAGTGCTTCCCAGATAAGGTCAAGTTGAAGGAGTTCATCATTACCAAGCCTTTATTATATATAAAATGGTAAAGGGACTTATCTAAGAAAAAGAAGATCATCAAAACTGTGAACAGTAAAATGACAACAAACTCACAACTATCAACAACTGGTCCTAAAAACAAAAACAGAAACAAACTAAGCAAACAACTAGAACACAGAGTAACAGAAAGGGAGATCACATGCAGGGTTATCAGTTGGGAGGGTTCAGGGGGAGAATGGGGGAAAAGTTACAGGGAATAAGAAGCATAATTTGTAGGTACAAAATAGAGGGAGGGTAAGAATAGTATAGGAAATAAAGAAGCCAAAGAGCTTATATGTGTGACCCATGGACATGAACTAAGGGGGGGAATGGAGGTAGGAGTGGGGTACAGAAAAGAGGGGGACAAAAGAGAGGAAAATTGAGATAATTGTAAAAGCATAATCAACAAAATATACTTAAAAAAAGAAAATGACCCATAAATATATTTAAAATGTTCAAACTCACTAAGTGTTAAGGAAGTGCAAATTAAACACTTGTCAGAGTGGCAAAAATAAAAAAAAAATATGCAACACAATCTTTTGGGAAGACTGTGGAGAAGAGGGCACTCTAACATATTGCTGGTAGGAATGCAACCTGGTGCAACCATTCAGAAGGAAGTTTTGGAATACCAAACAAAACTATATATGTAGTTATCATTTGACCCAGTAATGTGACTTCTACAAATTTATCCTAAAAATATATCTCAAACAATGCAAAAATATATATACATGAAGTTATTCATAGAAGCATTGTTTGTTTTTGCAAAATAGTATTAACAATCCAAATTCTTAAATATGGGAGAGTGGTTGAATAAAACTATAGTACATCCACACAACAAAGTGTTATGAAGCTATCAGAAAAAGAATAAGAAAAATCTCTATCAACTGATATGGAATGACTTCCATGATATAAGTGAAGTGAAGAAAGAAATGTATGAAAGAATATCATATGGTATCTTTCATGTAAGAAATGCAGGGATATAAGAAAACGCACATGTAGTATGTGTTTAATTGGGCAATGAGAATTATGGGAAGGGTAAACCAGAAAGAAATGAAATTTGTTAAGTTCAGAACCAATGGGTGGAAAGAATGGGAGAGTATGGATGAAGTAGTGGGGATGGGGTTGACACTTCTCTAAGTGCACCTTTTTATATGGCTTTGACTCTTTGAACCATGCTACTATTTCACACATAAAGTCAACATATAAATAATTGAAATCAACCAGAATGTGAAGGGATGCAAAATATAAATAGTAACAAATGGACCTAACTATATTAAAATTAACTTTATAACCACACTGAAGGGAGTAGGGGAGAAAAGTTAACCTAAGTAACTTTGGAAAACAATATTTTGACTATATAATGTAAAGCTAAGGACAATAAGAATCAACAAATATTATACTCTAGTTAATAAATTATTTTTCACAAGCATATGGGTTAGCAATTCTGAAAATTCCATATGTGGTTTGAACAAGTAAGTGTATTGTGAATAATGAGATTGAGAATTTTCACTGTCAGAGAAAGAAATTATGAATAAGAAAAGGAGGAAGGCTAGTATAAGTCCTGTGCTGTTGGATTGGAATCAGAGATATGAACTGATGGCTATTCACACACACACACACACACACACACACACACACACACACACACACACATTGGGATGGCCAAAAAGTCCGTTTAGCTTTTCTGTAAAATAAATGACACATTTTTCATTTTCATGAATAACTTTATTCATTTGGATATTTTGAGTATTTAGCTATCTCCCTGCTATTGACTTCTGGTGGGTAGAGGCCAGAGGTGCTGCTAAACACCTTCCAATACATAAGATAGCCTCATAGCAAAGAATTACTTGGCTACAATGTCAATAGTACCAAGAAACTTTGCAAATTACTTTTGACATGTTCCATCAGTCATAGTACCTTCTCCATATACTGCACAAAGCTTTTTTGCATTTCAGTTGTGTTTTTACCTTTCTTGAAATAATAAAGCATCATATACCAAAAATGTTGCATATCTTCTTCCTTCTTC
Organism: Tonatia bakeri; assembly: GCA_004024845.1. NCBI lineage: Eukaryota > Metazoa > Chordata > Mammalia > Chiroptera > Phyllostomidae > Tonatia > Tonatia bakeri. The sequence continues at coordinate 6,086 of PVIA01004522.1, forward strand.
AATATTAAAATGGCTGCACAAAAATTCACCAATTTTGGTAAGTTTTTAAAAGTTTTTTTAAATGCATGCTAATATGTCAGCTGTCACCATACAATCTAACAAAATTGTTTTGAATAAAGTTATAGACAACTAAGTGCTAGTAGAGCCATTGTACGGACAAAACTAAATGAACTTTTTGACCAACACAATGGAAATGTGTGTACATGTATATACACATAAATATATTTCCTAGTCTTTTCCATTAACAGGACATACAGCAACAACCCCAGCATCAATGAACATTTCTCATGCCCAAATCTTGATGTGTAAATACTATTTTCCAATACAAAAGAGCCAGAGTTCATTGGAGAAATGGCTGGCTCCAGAGCTGGGGCAGGGAAAGTACATGCTAAGCCAGGAACACCTTGTGGGGCCAAAAAAGTAAGGAAGGTTCAAAGATGGATTAGAGACAGGACCCTAGAGCCTACCTGGTAGCTCTCCCAGTGGCCAAGTCTGAGACAAGTTGAGAAACAAAATAATGTTAATATTAGGTTATAACTTGTAGACTGAAATAACTATTTATGATACTGATATAATTTTTAAAAATTTAAAAATGAGGGGGAAGGGATAGTGCTTTCTTATGGTGGAATTCCCATTAGTGAATGTAGGAGTGATGAAATGTAAGATCACCATTTAGCAGACACCACAGTATTAGTTGTGGCAGTCAAGACTCATGGATGGAGGCTAAAATGAGGAGGATATTTATGTGATCTCAAATTATCTTCCTACAGGCTACTCATTCATCACAAAGGGAAAAGTAGGAACTTTATAGTGAGTAAATATGGCAGACTCTGTCTTAGTCAAGTGATCAAACTTAATATCATCAGTAATGGGACCTATTGACACTATGTGTCTCTTTATTATCATGCAATGAAGGACACAATATCACTTCTGTGTTATTCCTGCCCAAACTGCATAATTAATTCTAATAATGAGAAAGAATCAGACAAATATGCAAAGGAAGGGATATGCTACAATATAACTGGCCAGTACTCTTTTTAAAGTATCAGGATCATGAGTGACAAATAAAGCCTAAAGAAAAATTCCAGGTGGACAGAGACCCAGGAGATGTAGTGACTAAATGCCATTTGGGATCCTGAATTGAGTCCTGGGACACAAAAGGGACTGTGAATGCTCTTTAGCCAGAGCCGAACATGAGCACATCTGGAGCTGGACAGGTTGGGCTTGTTAGCCTGGGGGAAGGCACACCATGGGAACTGTGGGGTGTTTCAATAAGAAAGTTTCAGGAAAGAATTTTTGTATTTTGGTAGGGTGATTCAGAGGAGGACCAAGGAGACAGAAGTGTTCCAGAAAGTGGAGACAACTCTATGATTGGGTATATTAATAGATCTTATCTATAGACTCTGTAGAGTGAGGCTAACCCTGCAATAGCCAAAGCACCAGCAGTCACTCACATTAGCCAAGAAAGAAAAACACTGGCCTTTTGTGACTTGGAGAATGTTTGAAGTTCATCTGCATTCAAATATAATTATGGAATACTAGTGTTTTTATATGGATCCATTCTGGTCACAGAGTAGCCTTATCTGATGTGGATTCTCTGTGAGACTTTATGTAGAAGACCAAAGAAAGACCTGGTGTGACTAACAACATGGATGGACCTTGAGGGAATTGTGCTAAATGAAGTAAGTCAGATGGAAAAGACAAGCACAGTATGATCTCACTTATATGAGGAATCTAAAACAACAAGCCAAATTTATAGATGCAGAGAACAGATTGGTGGTTGTCAGAGGTGGGGGTTGGGGATGGGTGGAAAGGATGAAGAGAATCAAAAGGTTCAAATTTCCTATTGTAAAATTAATAAGTCCTGAGGGTGTAATGTACAGCATGGTGACTGCAGTTAATAATGCTGTATTGTAATGTTTGAGAGTTGCTAAGAGAATAAATCTTAAAAGTTCTTGCAGAAGAAAAAAATTTGTAATTGGGCAGTGAGATATGTTAACTAGACTTACTGTGGTGATCATGTTGCAACATTTACAAATATCAAATCATTATGTTGTTGATCTGAAACTAACATAATATTATGTATCCATCATACCTCAATTAATAAAAAAGACCGGGTCCATTTGCCAGGCCAGCTTGCAGCAGCGCCGAAGCCTTGCTGACAGTGCCTGACCAGCTCCCTGATGGTGAGGGCTGCTTTTTTTCTTCCTCAGTGTATTAGTGGAACAATTGGCCAAGTTTGAAAAAGATCTGTAGATTAATTATCTAATAGTAGTTTATCAACATTAATTTCCTGGTTTTCATATTTATGCTATGCTATGTAAAACATTAAGAATTGGGAAGCTGTGGGAAGGGTATATTAGGGATTCTGAGTGCTACTTATTTTATAGCTCTATTGAGATATATTTTTCAAATTATAAAATTCACTCATTTAAAATGTACAGTCCAGTGATTTTAGGATATTCATAGTTGCACATGACCATAATCTAATTTTAGAATATTTTAGCACATACTCCCTAAAAAATCCCCATATTCATTAGTAGTCAGTCACTTCTCATTTCTACTCACCTTCCCTATTTCCAAACAAGCCCTAACCTGTTTCTTATTTATGTTGGTTTGCTTATTCTAGACCTTTCATGTAAATGGATTCATAGAATATATAGTCTTTTGTGACTGACTTCTTTCAGTTAAAATAATGAGTTTAAGATTCATCCATGTTTTAGCTTGAATCAGTACATAGTTACTGCTGAATAATGTGTGGATGTACCATTTTGCGTTTATCCATTCATTGGCTGATGGACAGTAAGGTTGTTTCTACTTTTTGGGTTACTATGAATTATGTTCCTACTACTATTTGTGCACAGGTTTTTTAAAAATATATATTTTATTGATTAGGCTATTACAGTTCTCCCATTTTTTCTCCCCTTTATTCCCTCTGCTCTGTACTCCCCCAACCGCCATCATCCCCCCATCTTATTTCATGTCCATGGGTCATAGATAGAAGTTTGACTTCTCCATTTCCCATACTATTCTTAACCTCCCTCTGTCTATTTTGTACCTACCATTGATGCTTCTTATTCCCTGTACCCTTTGCCCCATTCTACTCCCTCCAACTCCCTGCTGATAACCCCCCATATGATCTCTATTTCTGTGAATCTGTTCCTGTTCTATTTGTTTGCATAGTTGTTTTTGTTTTTTGTTCCGTTGTTGATAGTTGTGACTTTGTTGTCATTTTACTGTTTGTATTTTTGGTCTTCATCTTTTTCTTAGATAAATCCCTTTAATATTCTATATAATAAGGGCTTGGTGATGATGAACTCCTTTAATTTGACCTTATCTGGGTAGCACTTTATCTGCCCTTCCATTCTAAATGATAGCTTTGCTGGGTAGAGTAATCTTGGATGTAGGTCCTTGCCTTTCATGACTTGGAATACTTCTTTCCAGCCCCCTCTTGCCTGCAAGGTTTCTTTGGATAAATTAGCTGATGGCCTTATGGAAACTTTTTTGTAGGTAACTGTCTCCTTTTCTTTTGCTGCTTTTAAGATTATCTTCTTCTCTTTAATCTTGGGTAATGTAGTTATGATGTGCCTTGGTGTGTGCTTCCTTGGGTCTGACTTCTTTGGCACTCCCTGAGCTACATGGACCTCCTGGAAGTCTATTTCCTTTGCCAGATTAGAGATGTTCTCCTTCATTATTTTTTTCAAATGAGTTTTCAATTTCTTGCTCGTCCTCTTCTCCTTCTGGCACCTGAATGATTCAGATGTTTAAATGCTCAAAGTTGTCCTGCAAGTTCCTAAGCCTCTTGTCATTTTTTTGAATTCCTCTTTCTTCATTCTGTTCTGGTTGAATATTTATTTCTTCCTTCTACCCCAAATCATTGATTTGAGTCCCAATTTCCTTCCCTTCATTGTTCCATTACCCATTTATTTCAAAAGAAACAATAATATATTCGCTGTCATTTATAATGTGACCTATATTTACATAAAGCACTTTTACACTATCAGAAATAAAGTTCACCTTTTTCTATTCTGGGCTTGACACCAGAGTATAGCATGTGGCTGCTATATATATATCACATGGTCTTTTCTATTGTACTGTTTTCTGTTGCACTTTAATTTGTTGTCTTACTTCCTCTAATGTGTGTCTAATGATAAAAAGTTTTTAATAATTGATTATTAAATGATGAATGAACAAATAAGTATTGTGATATTTACTATATGTATTAAATATATGTGTATATTTATCAGCAACTTATTTAATTCTTTGGTTTTTTATTTACTGTACACTCTAAACATATATAAGCATTTAGTTCCTGATTTTGTGGTTTATATGGATCATGAAAAATTCAAACAAAACTGTGAAGTGAGACAGAAAGTGGTTGGCAGAGGTTCAGGAGAGGGATTTCTAAAAAAAAATACTCTGGATCAGATAGTGGTGATGATTGCATAGCTTTGTCACCCCAAATGATTCCCCAAATTGTGAAATCGTACTTTAGAACAGTGAATTATCCTCAATTTTTAAAAAGCTTGAGTTAGAAATCCTTTTCTTTTCATTGTTAAAAAGAAAATCAAAAGATGGAACTAAACTCTATATTCCATGCATTTTTCTAACCAGCATCTGGTGTAAGGAGAGTTCTAGAATTGTTGTTCCTGTCAAACAGAGGGGCAGATTCTTGTGAAATTCTTCTAACCAAAAATTGACCATTGTGTAACTAACATTCTTCTAACCAAAAATTGACCATTGTGTAAACATTTTCATAGAAAAATTAATAACATTTCCAGATGTGAATAAGGACAAAATATTTGTATTTTTCAACTAGCTTTTATCACATCCTGTGTAAATAAATCTTAATTTCCTTTGCTTTTACTCTGGGCCCCTTGCTGTAAACAATGTTAGAAAATCATGGCATTTCTCCAGATGAAGTAATATCCTAAAAGGAATGTGATGCCAAACGTCATTTTTACTTATTACCTTTTGTTTTTAGTTAAAGCAAACAAACTAAATACACATCATTAAGCTTAATGGGAATAGAAGACCGAAGAGTCTGTGTGTTCCAAATGTGGCAGAACCTGCACTGACCAAAGCACAGAACGGAAAAGCTGTCATAGGTACTCCCCTAAACATTCTCTCAGGGAGAGGGAAAATGAGATAAATAAAGACCAAATGTTTTACAACTCACTTGGTAAAGGAGAAGATAAATATTATAAAACTAGTTTCTTTGGAAATCTATGTCTGTGGTTAGATCCTCATCCACTTTCCGTTCATGCCTGCAAGTTAAGGTGCATTTCTAGAAGGTTGAAATGGAGAATATGTTTTTATGGTAATGAGTAGGTGCTATGGAAGACACTGTGAAATTCCGTGGGCAAATGTTATCCTTATTGTGAGGCTCCTAATTTTAGATTAAATTTCTGTCTGCATGAAGCAAGATGGAAGAGTCTCCATTTCCTGGGGAAACACTGTCTCCATACCCAATGGCTGTAGGCTTGCAGGCAGACCCAGGTTTCTTCACACAATTTGATAACCCTCATTACAGGGAGACCATGTGTTGGTTGAAGGTAACTGAACCCACTTACTTGCCCTTCTTTCCCAGACAAAACAAGAATTAATAAATAAGAGCCTGAGGACCTGGATATGAATAGCCCTTCACAATAACCAGAATCCAGGACTTGAACAGGGTTGAGATCTCTTTCTATTTCTTATCTTTGTTCTCTTTGATTGCAGACTGGCCTTCTCTGAAGTAGGGAGTGAGCATATGGTTCTGGGTAGACCAAACTGTGTCAGGTGGCAGTATTCCTCTCTACAGGCTGTGGCAGAAACCACAGAGATTCAACCTATGATAGCACAAGCTTCCCTGGCACTTGGGAGAAGTATGCTGAAGAAGGCACAGTTGCCCTAGTGTGTCCCATGGTCTCTGTGGAATGGCTCAGTAGGAACCTGGGATCTTGGCTGTGTGTTCCTGGCCTCACTGGCATGACAGCATCCTCAGATGTTCTAAAACTGTTGAACTCAGCTCAGTCACTGGGCTAGTGGACCCTCAGGAGATCTTTAGATCCCTCCCCTAAATCAAGAAAGCCCATTGATTCCTTTTAGCTTTCTCCTCATCTCAAGTAAGAAAGAGAACAAAGTGTATATAAGAAATTGTAGCGGTGGCAGAAGCTTTTGGAGGCTTAGAAAACTTTAATTATTACGCAAACCTGCCAATTCTTGACAAAGAAAAAAATAAAAAGAATATATAATTAAAACAGTGAGAAACCAAAACTTGAGGATTTCCCTAGAAAAGCTAGTAATTTGTACCCCTTCAAACTGAAGAATATTTGTTCCACATTCCAACCTTTTCCCCACATCATGGAGAAATTTAATCTTTGTTTAGGAAGTTAAAAACAATTTAGGATGTCAATGATGGTGAACTATAGTACCCACTTAAAAACCTGACAATTGAAAAATTTTCTCAAGAAAAATTATAAATGTATATTTAAAAAAGTTTTCATTTTGCTTCAAAATAGCACATGTAAATGATTAAAATTTTTCAAATAATACAGAAGGGTTTATAAAGAAAAGCAGATGCTCCCTCTCCTACCCTTCTATTGTCTCAGTCCTGCTCCACAGAGGGAAATAATTTTCACTCAATTATTTTTGTTTCTGTTTTTAGTTTTCCTGGGACTTATCTCTATGAATCTGACTAATATATTATACTTTTATTTCTTTTTAAAACATTTTTTAAAAGATTTTATTTATTTATTTTTAGTAGAGGGGAAGGGAAGGAGAAAGAGAGGGAGAGAAGTATCAATGTGTGGTTGCCTCTTGCACGCTCCCTACCCAAGACCTGGCCTGCAATCCAGGTATGTGCCCCAATTAGGAATCGAACCAGCAACCCTTTGGTTCACCCTGCACTCAATACATGGAGCTACACCAATCAGGGCTATACTATTTCTTTTCTTTTTTTTTTTTTTTAAGATTTTACTTATTATTTATTTTAGACAGAGAGGAAGGGAGGGAGAAAAAGAGGGAGAGAAACATTAACATGTGATTACCTCTCATGAGCCCCCCACCAGGGACCTGACCTGGACTGCAACCCAGGCATGTGCACTGACTGGGAATCAAACTGGTGACCCTTTGGTTTGCAGGCTAGCACTCAATCCACTGAGCCACACCAGCCAGGGCTATACTTTTATTTCTTGATTAGTAGTTTTAGTTATTGTTTATGACTTTTTGCATGGTGCAGGAGTATTATGCATTTATAGCTTTCCCTTTCCTCTGTCCTCTCAGTACAACCCCAGCATGATTTTTAGTTCCCACTTTAATTCCTTTATAACTTTAAATGCTATCGGCAGACCTTTATTCTTGTTCTCTAATTTAGACAACATCCCTTGATTTCCTGTTTTGAAAGATGGGAAATGCAGTGTCCTTACGATTTCCTTCTTTTTTCCTCCCCAGTTCTACCTCCCAACTTCTGCAATCTCTATTTTTACTTTTGTATTTTGAAAGTTGATAAAGCTTACACTCTGTTCTATAACCATAATTAAATAATTTGTACTTTTCCTAATGGTTGAATCGAAATAGTTCAAGAAGCAATATTAACATGATTGTAACTATTGTTAAAGGCATAACAAGGCTGCATTTTCCTTTATCAATTTAATATGCCCTTGCTAATTGATGGATACTTTTCTAGCTCTACAATTATTAACCAACTTAGCCCTATGAGGAAGCTCTATAATTAACCTTATTTTATGACTGATATAACTGCCAGGCAGGGAAGTGAAGTGACTTGCCAAAGGTTACAAATATTGGAATTCTGTTTTCCCTGATAGCTCTTATCTGAAATCTCGACCTTTTTGCTCCAATTTGAATGGATTGTTCTCTTTATTGATTGAATTTATTGGGGTTACATTGGTCAATAAAATTATATATTTTCAACTGTATGGTTCTGCAATACATTATCTGCACATTGCACTGAGTGCTCACCATCCAAAGTCTAGTCTCCTTTTGTCACCATTTATCTTCCCTTTACCCTCTTCCACCTGTCCCCCCTTCACTCTGGTAACCCCCATACTGTTGTCTGTGTACATGAGGTTTGTTTTTTTTTTGCTTCCTTCCTTCTCATCTTTCATCCAGTCCCTTGCCTTCTTTCCCTCTGACAGCTGCCAGTCTGTTCTCTGAATCTGTGAGTCTGTTTCTGTATTTTGTTCATTAGATTCCACATATAAGTGAAACCATATATTCTCTAGACCTGCTGTGCTTCTAGCCATCTGAAACTTTCCTTTATTTTTATCCACGGTTTTTGGATTCCAAGTCATCTTTCTTAGTTTACTGTCTCATTTGGCTACATATTGAATGGGACTTCCTAAGACAGGGGGTGTTGGGAAGTGAAGTGCATTTTTGGAGTTTTTCCATGTCCGAAAATATTTTGATTCTTCACACTTTTATATTTTAATTAGATTTAGAATTCTATGTTTAAAATACATTTTCCTCTGCGGGGCGGGGTGGGGAGGATGAGATAGGAGAGGGTCTCAATGCAAAAGAAGGTTTAAAAAAGGAAGGGGGGCCCTGGCTGGCGTAGCTCAGTGGATTGAGCGTGGGCTGCAAACCAAAGCATCACAGGTTCGATTCCCAGTCAGGGCACATGCCTGGGTCGCAGGCCACGGATCCCTGCAACTGCACATTGATCTCCCTCTCCCCCCCCTTCCCTCTCTAAAATAAATAAATAAATAAAATCTTTTTTAAAAAACGCAAAAATCTTGTTTATATTAAAAAAAAAGGAAGGGGGAAGATATAGAAAAAGAAAAGTAGAAAGCAGAAAATAAGATGGTAGATTTCCCCCAAATGTATTAACAATCACATTAAATATGTCAGTTAAAACAAAAATTATCAGATCAAATATTAAAAATAAACACATAAATCTAGCTGTAATTTCTTATCAAGATTTGCCAGACCATAATACACAGAAACTTTAAAAGTAAAGAGATAGATAAAATTCTACCAACCAGTCAACAATAAGCTAATATTGCTGCATTAAAATCAGACATATAGTATGACAATGAAGCGAAAGTGGATGAACCTCATCTGTTTGTATCAACATGGGTGAGCCCAAAAATACAATGAGTAGAAAAAGCAAGTCAGAAGAGTACATGTGGTATAAAGATATTTATAGAAACTTTATATACAGAATACAGGTTTTATGAAAATATGTTTCAAAGCCAAAATTATATTGGTCAAGAATACATGCATATGTGGTGAAATTGTCAAGGAAATCGAGGAAATAATTAGAGCCCAATTTGGATTACTTTTGGTAGAGAAAGAGGGGGCAAAATCAGAGCAGGGCCCTCAGGTGTATCATATGTGTTGGTGATATAAAATATCTTTAGCAGAGTGGTAGGTTCATGGATGTTCATTTTATAATTATTTTTAAGCCTTGTGTATGTTATATGTACTCTTTTAAAAATATTTTATTTATTTACTTTTAGAGAGAGGGGAAGGGATGGAAAAAGAGAGAGAGAAGAACATCGATGCAAAAGAAACATCAATTTTTTGCCTCTTGTACCTACAACCCACAACCCAGGCATGTGCCATGGCTGGGAATTGAACCAGTGACCTGTTGCTTTGTGGGATGATTCCCAAACAACTGAGCCTCACTGGTTAGGGCCTCTTATGTGTACTCTTGTTAATAAATTGCCTTGAGAAATTTGAAAGTATTGCTCCATGGTCTTCTATCAGCTGGTGTGACTGATGAGAAGTCTATCTAATTCTCATTCCTTTGGAAGAGATATGTTTTTAAGCTTTAGTATTTTCTTCTTTATGCTTGTGTTTTTGAAATTTCATGGTGAGGCATCTAGTTGTATAATTTCCCTCTTTCATCATGCTGCGTCCTTTAGGGGCCCTTTCACTAAAAAATACATGTCCTTCAGCACAAAGAAATCTCATATTGTTTCTTTCAGTTATTGCTTCTGATGCCAGTGCATGTCTTAATTCCATCTTCCATTGTTTTCAGCATTGCTGAAACAAGAGTCTCCAGGATTTTACAGGAAAGAGGATCTTCCCATTTTTTTTTTTTGGCTTCCTCTACAAGTAGAGTTTCTGCTATATTTTTCTTCAATTACCATTCCTCCATCCTCTTTCCATCTTCTAGAAAGTTGTTGAACTCCTGTCTTCTGATGACTGTCCTCCCAGTCTCTTGGTTTTACCTAGAAGCTCCAGAAATATTTTTTAAATGCTAAAATCCAAGCTGTCCATCTACTGGCCTGAGTTCACGGCTTCTCCATCAGTTTTGCTGAGATGAAGACAGAAGACTAATGGGTGAGGACTGAATGGAGCCAAGGGAACTGGAACCAGAGCCTGAATGAAAACGTACCTGCAGTTAAATGAGCACCAGAAATACTCCTTACTCACTCATTGTGTAATTCTGGACAAAGCTGATTCTCTTCTTTGTAGTAATAATAATAGAGAAGTCCTGGCTTCATGCGATTTGCATCAAACGTCTTACCCCTGATAAACAAGTTGGTCCCCCCCTCCCCCATGGTTTAACCCAGTGGAGGAAGGTTTAGCTTGGATAAAGTGAGAATTGAACATTCTGATCGCTGCTGAATCCGGATAAATTGGTGGCGGTGGCGAGCCATTCCTGTGCACTCGGGGGTGCTCTGAGTTGCACTCTTCCTCCGCAGCGCCTTTGCGGGTGCTCTTTCCCTCGCTGCCTGCACACCAGCCGATTCCCCTTGAGGATTTCCTAACCGTCCTCTAGATTTCAGCTCAATCTTCACCTTCCTCAGGAAGATTTCCCTGGTCTTGACCACGTCAATCCTGCTACCATCAGCTCTCCATACTGTGCATTCCTTTCTGTTAACATCCCTTACTAGAACACCTCCCTCACATGGTTTTATTATGTGACCACTGCATAGATTCCTCCCAAATTCCCCTCTAGGCTGCCCCTCTCACCTGAAGAATTTCAAATATTCTCTGTGACTTGTGCTGGAGCTAGGTATCTTGCTGACCCAGGCACTGTTTTCTTGCTGACAAAGCCTTGTTTGTTTGATTCTGCTGATTATGTGAATTCTATTTCTCTTTGATTATTTACTGACCACTTTCATTTTTTCTTTCTAAATATTGTTTTATTGAATTGGAAAAACGATACATTATTTGTATTACAAAATTGAATACAAAAATCAAAATCTACAAAGGAGCATACAGTGAAAAGTAAGTCTCCATTCTTCTGTGGTCCCACAGCTACTCTGTCCCCTTTGAGAAGATGTTCACTGATGGCAGCTTCTTTTGCATCCTTCAGAGTTAGTAGATGCATACTATGAGTGTGTTTTTCTTGGTATTGTTTTTTTTTCTTACACATGTTTACTGCATGCTATTCTGCACCTTTAAAAAATTTATCAGTGCATCTGGAACAACTTTCTCTTTCTGAGTATTTAAAGCTACTAAATTCATTTTAAAGACACAATGTTCTATTTGTTTCCAACAAAATTTGACATGTATGGTAAACCCAAATGTGCACACCCATTATTGTTTCTTTCAAAGTATTTTATATACTTTGCTTTAGTAATTTCTTCTTTTTTTTCTTTACACATTGTAACTCCTTATAGCAGTGGGCCAATGTTTTGGGCAAGCATAACACACCTATAATGCTATAGCTACAGTGGTAGAAGGGAATAAAGGCACAAAGCAGTGTCAAGGAAGGCTGTATGCTCCACATTCATTCCACCTGTGGAGAAGAACAGGTGTGGATATAGCTGCACAGGTTAAAGAGTTTAATAGCGGAAAAAGAGTTGCAGGCAGGACCATATAGAATCTTGGAGATTCTTAAGCCTTGAGAAGATCATGGTTTTCTTGTCCTATCATATGCAGTTCAAAATAAATGCTTATTTTTGAAATGACTTATCATTTACATATATGTGGAAATTCAAATAGATTTTTAGTTTATTAGTTTGCCAAATTTTAGATAAATAATTAGAAGCATCTTGCTTTCTCTTAAGTCTGTCATTATGTCCCTGCCTTTGCTGGAGGCCCTGAGCCTGTGTGGATCAGCTTCTTGGGTCATCCAGCACTGTGCTGGGTGGTGAGTATGAGGCATGTAGCTGGGCATCACAGATCATTGAGAATCTAAAGGTAAACAAGACACAATCCTGACTTTGGTTGCTCTTTCAGGGAAGACAGACAAACAGCAGAGCAATTTCAATTCCATGTGGTAAGTGCAGACAGGATATTCTGATATCACACTGGAAGGGTCTTACCCTAGATGGAGTCTAAACTAGCTTCTAATTGTCTTAGTCATATATTTCTAGATTGCTAACCTTATTAACTATATGTAATGCTCAAGGATAATTTTATCAACATGTGCTGGGAATATTTTATTACAACCTCCTATTACCCATTACATGCATGTAGCAGTTTGTTTTTTCCAAAGATGGCCACCCATTGTTTGTCCTATCCCATATACTCTTCCTGCAGTGCAACTGATCCTGACGTGAGAGAGCCATCTATGTTCTCTCTCTGAATTTGGCTGGAAGATTGTGACTGTCTCGCCAATGGAGCAGCAAGTGAAGTGATGCTATATGACTTCCAAGATCAGTCATCAAAGGATCCCTCCACCCCTGTCACACTGCCCTGCTTGTCCTTAGAACCCATCACCATGTTCTGATGAAGCTCAAGCTACACTGAGAAGCTACATGTGGGTACTCTGGCCAACAGTACCAGCAAAACTCTCAGCCAACAAGCTAGCATCAACCACTAGGCACATGAATGAATGAGCTTCAGATGGTCTGGTCTGCAGCATTTGAATTTTTCAACTGAAGAGCAGAGACAAGCAATTGGTCCTGCTACAATTGCTGATTCACAAAATCCAGGAGATACAAAATATGATCATTGTTGTTTTAAGTTACTAAATATGAGAAAATGTATTATGCATGAATAAATAATATGGTGTATAAAGCTATTTTTGAGGATTTTTTATTTTTGTAGAAATATATAAGAAACTGGAATGATGGAAGCATATTAATGTTCATAACTTGCATAAAATTAAAGCATAATACTTCTGACTCAGATGTTAGTGGATAACATGAGACTTTAAAATTACCCTCTAGTAAATGCTTGAAAAGCCAAAAGCAGAGTAGCTTTTATTTTATTTTTAAAAATGTATTTTATTGATTATGCTGTTATAGTTGTTCCATTTTTTCTCCCCTTTATTCCTCTCTGCCTGGTACTCTCCCACCCCCCAGCATTCCCCTACCTTAGTTCATGTCCATGGATCATACATATGTTATTTGGCTTCTCCATTTCCCATATTATTCTTAACCTTCCCCTGTCTGTTTTGTACCTACCATTTACTCTTCTTATTCCCTGTACCTTTCCCCCATTCTACCCAGCCCCCCCAGCCCCTCCCCACTGATAACCCTCTATGTGATCTCCATTTCTGTGATTCTGTTCCTGTTCTAGTTGTTTGCTTAGTTTGCTTTTGTTTTTGTTTTTAGGTTCATTTGTTGATAGTTGTGAATTTGTTGTCATTTTACTGTTCATAGTTTTGATTTTCTTCTCTTTCATAGATAAGTCCCTTTAATATTTTATATAATAAGGGCTTGGTGATGATGAACTCCTTTAACTTGACCTTGTCTGGGAAGCACTTTATCTGCCCTTCCATTCTAAATGATAGCTTTGCTGGATAGAGTAATCTTGGATGTAGGTCCTTGCTTTTCATAACTTTGAATACTTCTTTCCAGCCCCTTCTTGCCTGTATGGTTTCTTTTCAGAAATCAGCTGATGGCCTTATGGGAACTCCTTTGTAGGTAACTGTTTCCTTTTCTCTTGCTGCTTTTAAGATTCTCTCCTTATCTTCAATCTTGGGTGATTATGATGTGCCTTGGTGTGTGCTTCTTTAGAACCAACTTCTTTGGGACTCTCTGAACTTCCTGGACTTCCTGGAAATCTATTTCCTTTGCCAGATTAGGGAAATTCTCCATTATTTTTTCGAGTAAGTTTTCAATGTTTTCCTCTTCCTCTTTTCCTTCTGGTATCCCTATGATTCAGATATTCGAATGTTTAAAGTTTCCTAGAGGTTCCTCAAACTCTCCTCACTTTTTTGAATTCTTATTTCTTCATTCTGTTCTGGTAGAATTTTTATTTCTTCCTTCTGGTCCAAATCATTGATTTGAATCTGGGTTTCCTTCTTGTAACTGTTGGTTCCCTGTACATTTTCCTTTATTTCACTTAGCATAGCCTTCACTTCTTCCTCTATTTTGTGACCATACTCAACCATTTCTGTGAGCATACTATACTGATTACCAGTTTTTGAACTCTGCATCTGATAGGTTGGCTATCTCTTCTTTGCTTAGTTCTATTTTAGAGGCTTTGATCTGGTTTGATCTGTTCTTTCATTTGGACCATATTTTTTTTTTGTCTTGGCATACCTGTTACATTGTAAGGGGTGAAGCGTTAGGTATTTGGCAGGGCAGGACAACCCACATGGCTGCGTTGTAGCACTGTATGTGGGGGAGGAGTCCAAGAGGGAACAATGCTATTTGCTCAGCTCTCGGCAGGCTTTCAGTCACTTTCTCTGCTACCCACAAGCAAATGGGGCCCTTCTGGCGTTGATTCCCAGGTGGGTTGTTTTTTGTATGTGCTAGGACCCTGTGGGTCTCTCCAACAAACTCTTCTGTGAGGCAGGGAGTTTCCTCTGCTGCTGCAGCCTCCACAGGTTTTACACTCAGAGGTTTTGAGGCTGTATTCCCCCATGCCAAAACCCTGGGTTGTGTGGTCTCTCATTCCTTAGTTGTTCCTCCAGGTTTATTTGCAAATGAATGTGGGACTGCTCAGTCCTCCAGTCGCTGCCTTGCTGCGAATCCTCACCACTCTGGCTGCCCATCTCTGCTCCTCCAACTGGTCTAGGTGAAGTTTCTTCTTTAATCCCTTGGTTGTCGGACTTCCATACAGTTCAATTTTCTGGCAGTTCTGGTTATTTTTTGTTTTTAAATTTGTTGTTGTTCTTTTGGTTGTGTGATGAGGCAAAGTGTATCTACTTATGCCTCCACCTTGGCTGGAAGTCAAAAGCAGAGTAGTTTTTATAATCATAACTGACACCAATGTAATTCATATAAGGCTTGATAACTCAGAAATTGGAGTAAAACCACAATGTTAAAGCCTATAGATAATATAAGAGTCACCATGAGTCAGATTTAAGGTTCTGCTCTCCTAATAAGCATTGATATTCAAACTTTGCTGTGGTTCTGTCATGAGGTAATTGTGTTAGAAATGCAGATTCTCACACTCTCCCTCCTCCTGAGTATTTTCAGGCAGGGTGAGGTTCGGGAAACAATATTTCTTCAATCCTCATGCAAGTCATCTGAAGGCCCCTCCAGGTCATCATGTGTTTGAAAGTTTGCTTGAATTCTGGCAGTGGAGACTGCTTAGGCTAAGGCTGGGATCATCCATCTGGGCTCCCCTCTGAGCTCTTGAAGGTGGAGGCCACACGATATCCACCCTGGTATTCCCCAGGCTACACAGAACAGAGAGCACACTCAGGAGATGCTAGCTTGAGCAGAGGCCAGTTCTGTTAGAGCTGGGGCACTCCCTCCAACTTCAAAAAGTGGCTGACCCCTAGTCCAAGCTACCCAAGCAAATGCTTACATTTTAGGGAAATAACTCATCTATGAGTCTCATAAAAGCTTAGTGCTTCTTTAATGACTTGAGATGTGGGATTTGTAGGGCATGAATAGAGAAGAGAGATTTAATGAGGAGTATAAAGGGAAATATTTCACAGAAAATGTTGGCTAGTAAATATTAATGAGTCCTTCAATAACAACTTTTGAATTTAAGTTTTTGTTTTTATTTTTTAACTATGACATCTCCCAGAGCTTCAAATAATGCCTGGCAAATGACAATGGTCACATAGCAAACTTACTTTTCTTGGGCACTTACTTTGTGGCAGGTAATGTTCTAAACACTTTATGTAGTATCTTAATTTTATCTTTATATAAACCCTATGAGGTAGGTACAGTCACACCCCCATTTTACAAGTTCATAGACCAAGGCACAGAGAGGCCAATAGTAGTAAGCATTCAATAAACAGTTATTGAATGAACTATCTGTGGAATGCTTCCTATGTGTAAAACTATCTGCCAAGTTCTGAAGAGGGTAAAGAAATGGAGAAAACATTATCCTGTCTCAGGGAGTTAACAGTCTTCTGTGCTAACCCGTTCTGTGAGTTTCCAGATCACAATGCCATGAATAGTAGACAGAGCCTGTCTCTCTCCACCCCCACCTCTCATCCTGTCATGGACTGATTGATATTCTTGGCTGAACCTCTGAGAAGGCAGTGCAAGTCAGCATGTCCTTAACAAAATGACTCTAGAATGAGATGACAGCCATTTCCTTTAGAATGCCAGAAGATAGTTTATTTTCTAAGGAATTCAGATAACTCCTAAGAGGTCAGTTTCCTGGAAATGTTTTTTAGTACAGAGTCAGCCCTTGGAACTTGACTGTTAGTGATCCAGACCATTAAAACTGAGTTCACTTTTGTGCTCAGAAGGACACAAATGGGGAAAGTTTTCTTGTATCTAGCCCTGTACCCCATCCGCTTATTTATCTGGACATTATCACCATCCAAAGGTAGAAAGGGATGATCCAATAGTTTCATTTCCCCCAAACAGTTACCCTTTTGTAGCCATCCCCAGCAGAAATCATTCCTCCCCAAGTGAGAGAAGCTCTCCAAAAGTTCTCCAATTCCAATTGAGTGGATATATTCAAGGGCACCTCTTTGTCTGTATATTAATTGGTGTCTCACTTAAAAAAATAAATTACAAAAAATTTCAATGACAGTTTACAGTCAATCTTATTTTGTATTAGTTTCAGGTGTACAGTATAGTGGTTAGACAATGATATACTTTACAAAGTATTCCCCCTGTTATTTCAAGTACCCACTCGACACCATACACAGTTACTATAATAATATCCTTAACTATATTCTCTATGCTGTTTTTTACACCCCTGTGACTATTTTGTAATGATCCATTTGTACTTCTTAATCTCTTTACCTTTTTTACCCAGCCCCCTAAGCTTGCCCCTCTTTGACAACCATCAGTCTGTTCTCTGTATCTATGAGTCTGTTTCTGTTTGTTTTGTTTGTTTATTCTGTTTTTTAGAAGTGAAATCACATGGTATTTGTCATTCTCTGACTAACTTATTTCACTTAGTGTAATATCTTCTAGGTTGATCCATGCTGTCACAAAGGGTAGGATTGGTCTCTCACTTTTTAAAAAAAAGTGTTTTATTGATTATGCCTTATTTGTTCCCCCTCTGCCCTGCATCCCCAACCCTCCTGCATTCCCCACCTGCCTTGTTCATGTCCATGGATTATACATATAAGTTCTTTGATTTCCCTATTTCCTATGCCATTTTTGACCTCTCCCCATTTTTTTATGCCTACCAATTATACTTTTTATTCCCAGTACCCCCCCTCCATATTCTTCCCCTCCCCTTCCGCACTGAAAACCCTCCATGTGATGTCCATTTCTTTGATTCTGTTCCTGTTCTAGTTGTTGGCTTAGTTTTTGTTTTCATTGTTTTTCTTTTAAAAAATATTTTTATTGATTATGCTATTACAGTTTTTCCAATTTTTTCTCCCTTTCTCCCCTCTCCATCCTGCTCCCCCAACCCTCCAGCATTCTCCCTCCCCCTTAGTTCATGTCCATGGGTTGTGCATATAAGTTCCTTGAGTCATCTGTTTCCTATACCATTTTTATTTCTCCCCATCTACTTTATGCCTACTAACTATGCTTCTTCTTTGCTGTACCTTTTCTCTGCTATTCCTCCCTTCCCACCCCTCACTGAAATTCCTCCATGTGATGTCCATTTCTCTGATTCTGTTCCTGTTCTGGTTGTTTGCTTAGTTTTTGTTTTCATTGTTTTTCTTTTATTTTAGCTTCATTTGTTGATAGTTGTGAATTTGTTGTTATTTTACTGTTCATATTTTTTATCTTCTTTTTCTTAGATAAGTCCCTTTAACATTTCATATGCTAAGGGCTTGGTGATGATGAACTCCTTTAACTTGACCTTGTCTGGGAAGCACTTTATCTGCCCTTCCATTCTAAATGAAATCTTTGCTGGATAGAGTGATCTTGGATGTAGGTCCTTGCCTTTTATGACTTGGAATATTTCTTTCCAGCCCCTTCTTGCCTGTAAGGTTTCTGTTGAGAAATCACCTGATAGTCTAATGGGCATTCCTTTGTAGGTAACTGTCTCCTTTCCTCTTGCATGTTTTAGGATTTTCTATCTTTAATCTTGAGTAACTTAATGATCATGTGCCTTGGTGTGTTCCTCTTTGGGTCCAACTTCTTTGGGACTCTCTGAGCTTCCTGGACTTCCTGGAAGTCTATTTCCTTCGCCAGATTGGGGAAGTTTTCCTTCATTATTCGTTCAAGTAAGTTTTCAATTTCTTGCTGTTGTTCTTCTCCTTCTGGCACATCTATAATTTGGATATTGGAGCATTTCGGGTTGTCCCAGAGGTTTGTAAGACTCTTTTCACTTTTTTAAATTTCTGTTTCTTCATTCTGTTCACGTTGGATGTTTATTTTTCCTTTTGTTTGAAATAATTTCTTTGAGTCCTGGTTTCCTTCCTATTACTGTTAGTTCCCTGAATATTTTGCTTTATTTCATTTTGGGTATATTTCATTTTTTTGACCAAGCTTGATTAGATCTATGATCATTTTGATTACCAGGGCTTTAAATTCTCTATCAGATAGGTTGGCTCTGTTCTCATGGTCTATTCTATTTCTGAGGTTATGCTCTGTTCTTTCATTTGGGCCATATTTCTTTGTCTTGGTGCAGTTGATAAGTTGTAAGGAGGCAGGGCCTTAGGTATTCACCTGGGTAGGGCAACCCTCCTTGTTGTGTTGTGGTGCTGTCTGTGGCAGAGGAATCAGATAGGGAACAATGCAGCTTGCTTGCTTGGCTCTAGCCCCACTTTCCAACAAACTCTCCTGTAAGACTGGGAGTTTCTCCTGCCAGGGAAACCCCCATGGTAGTTTATGATTAGCTTTGAGTCTTACTTTCCTGGTCAGCCTGCACTGCCTTGATCATGTGGTCCACCTTCTTGCCGCAGGTATCCTCCACCCACTGGGCTGCCCATCTCCTTCCTACCAGTCTGGTTGAATGTTTCCTCAATTCCTTCATTGTCAGAGTTCCATGCAGTTTGATTTTCTTGCACTTCTGGTTGTTTATTGTTTTTAGATTGGTTGTTGTCCTCCTTTTGGTTGTGTGAAGAAGTGAAGGGTTTCTACCTACATCTCCATTTTAGCAGGAGCTCTGGTCTCTCACTTTTGAAGCACTCTCCTCTTCTACCTTCCTTTCTCTCCCTTTACACAAGCCTTCACTAATGTTTCCTTTTCTAAGTAACATCCACATCTTGGGACTCCTCAGGGCTGTCCTAGACACTCTTCTTGTCTTTCTCTAAACTCCATGCTGGTCTCATTCATTGCCATGGATTCAAGCACCATTTTAATGCCATCGTTGGCATCCTAAAATTTGTAATTCTATCCTGAGTCCTTTGACTGACAAAGTTTTGACATCTGCTTTCTTGACTGTTTCTCCTGGATGTCTTATTGCACCTCAAATTTGACAAGTCCGAAAAGAGCTTTAGATTTTCTCAAAACCCATTCTCACTCCCATTCTAGTTTTCTCGATTCTACTTAGCTGTGCCACCTTCTATCTGGTTGCTCATGCTGGAAAATGAAAATTCATCCCACATTTCTTTCTTTTATTCATATACCCCAATCTAATTAGTTAGCATATAGCTTTACTTCATAGTGTGTCTCAGATTTTGGACCTATATATTCTTGAAGGCTGGAAACATTTTATTTTTAAAAAGGCTATCTTTTAACTGCCAGAAATCTGTATCTCTTGCTGCCAGTGAAAACTGCAGATTTGTGAGGAAGATTCTTCTTTTGTTGTGGGAGAAATAATTTTATTTTCACTTTTAGAAAAAAAATATTTTCTTGGTTTGAACTAATTATCAGATATTTTTATTTTTACTTTTATTTTTTAATCCTCACCTGAAGACATTTTTTCATTGCTTTTAGAGAGAAGAAGGGAGAGAGGAAGGTATGTGCCTAGATTGAGGATTGAACCTGCAACCCTTCTGCTCTGAGATGACATACCAACCAACTGGGCCACACCAGCCAGGAGCTCATCCAATGTTTTTAAAGCATATCTTCAACATGAAGGTCTAGAGTGCTCAGAAACAAATAACTAGTTTGGTTTTAAATGTAAGTAACTAAACAGTCATATCTCAGTCTGAACACACAAAACAGGAAGTGCCCCCCTCCACCAGCCATTTTTGGGTTGCTTAGGCCAGACTAAAAAGAATTGATGTGCGCTGTTAAGTGGGCAGACTTGGAACTACTGAAACAGGGATGAAGAAAAATAAAGGGATAAATATTTAGGGGAAAGTAAATTGGTTTCCATTCTTCAAATTTAAAACTAGAGATCTATCAGCCTCAGTGTTTCAGATGAACACATCTCTATTTTATTTTAATTAAGAATAATAAAAAGATGAACAATGAGATGAACATTGTGGGTTATACAAATGTAAGACCAGTCTCCCTGACGAAGTCCCCCTTTTTTTATCACTTACTCTGCTGTCTTTGGGAACATCTGGGCTTAGATGAAGTTCTCCAAAGGCAAATACAACAGACTAGGATATTAAATATACTGCTTAGTAATCTAGAGTTTGTTTGCTGGTGGTGGTTTGGGAGATTTGGAGGGCAGGATAGGGAGGTCACCAGGGAGCTGTTTTTCACCAGATGCCATGAAGAGGAGGGAGAGAGAAGAATAGATTTAGAAGATCTCTGTGCCTTGGGGAAGACAGAAGATGGGAGAAAAGACTCTAAAGAAAGCATGGCATTGCTGAGTGCCTGCTTTTATTTTCCTGCATCAAACAGCCTGTATAGAGGATTCTACCTGAAACCAAGAACACTGAGTAACTTAAAAGTGTCATTGCTCATCCTTAAGTTTATACTATGTGCTGCATGGCATTGAGAACACTACCTGGTGTCTGCCGAAATCCATGGTCACCTATCTGCCCATGTGCCTCCAGTTCCTGGGCTTGTGATTCTGCTGCCAAGCTCCTCTGAGGCTTGTGACTTTCCCAGGGGAGAAGTGATCTAGATTCATACCCAGATGTAACCATTCAGCCCTCAGCCTGACGTCTTTCACAGCTTAATTTTCCTTTCCTTCCAACGACCAGAAATTCTTGCAGCCAACTAAGGACACAACCTAACATTACTTTGTAAGCAAAATTCACCATGCTGCCAGGCTTCACTGCTTCCTGAAGACATCACTTGTTAATCACTTTTATTCCACATGTAAAAAAGATTTCTGGCTATATATGTGGCTGTTATTCCTTCTCCTCTTGGAAAATGTATAAAATCAATGCTCCCTGAAGCTTTTGTAATGCTGTGTTATATGAACTGACATTATGGGATATAGTTCTTTTTCCCTTTCACAGAGTACATAACCAACTTCAGGTGAGCTTTTGGACCTGCAAAATTATTGATGCTTATGTGTATCACACTTTGTATTTGACAAACCCTGTGTCTATGCCAGCATATTGTTTCTTTAAAACCTTAAAAGTTGACAAGTACTAGGAAAGCCTATTGCCATTACAGAGGTGAGGAATCTGAGGCTCAGGAGGGCCAAATGGTCTGCTTAAACTCACATAGTTGGCAAGCATATTGTTGGACTTGGATTTCTTTCTGGGCTGCTCTCTTCCTTTGCCAGCCCCTAAATATTGAGGCCATCCTGAGCTCTGACCTTGCTCTCCACACTCCCCTAGAAAACCTCATCCTCTGTTTTAAATATCAGCTGCAGGCTGATAATTTCTCAATTTGTATCTTCATCCTAGACCACTCTTTTTTTATCCCATCCACTCAAATGCCAACTAAATATCTCCACTTGAGAGTCATGGCATCTCAAACTCACCATCTCCCCAACCAAACCCTGTGTAACCTATTCCACTCAAGCCTCCTTCTCTTTCTGTGTTCTCTCCCTCCCTCTCTCTTCTCCTCTCTACCTACAGACTTATTCATCCTCCCTCACCCTGCCTCTTTTTTGTTCTGTGAATTCAGGTTTTTCTGCCTAATTTCTTACTTTCCATTTTGGGACTTTAATACATGAGAAAATATGTAGTTTTTCTTTAAGAATGATAGAAAGGAGAAATGTTCATCTGAGTTAAAGACAAAGTAATCAAAAGTACCAAGACCATAATGGATTGCAGCTCTGATATTCTTAATAAAAAGTAAATCGACCATGAAATTACTCACTTTGGCATTTGAATACAAAATATTTATCAGTGTAAACTATAAGAAAATGATTACATTTATATGCAGCATTCCAGAATGTCTGTCTGTTGTTACAGAATGTTCTGTACTTTGAAGACTATTAGAAGGAATTGTTCTCTTTTCAGCAAGAATTTTGTTTTGTCTGGTTTTTCATTTCTGTCTAACCAAAACAAAAACAAAACACAACAACAACAAAAAAAACCCCTCTACTTGCATTCTTCTTGTTGTTTTTTAAATTAAAAAAAGATTTTGTTTATTTATTTTTAGAGAGAGGGGATGGCAAGAAGAAAGGCAGGAAGAGAAATACAGACATCCATCAGTAGCCTCTTACATTTCCCTAGCTGGGGACCTGGCCTGTGACCCAGGCACATGCCCTGATTGGAAATTGAACCACTGACTCTTCCGTACACAGGCCAACATTCGTTCCACTGAGCCACAGCAGTCAGGGCTCTTTTTATTGTTTTCTTTTGACATTTACTTTTTATTTTCTGACATTTGCTTTTTAGGATATAACTTCATCTGAATTTAAAATCCAAACAGTTCAGCTACTGTCATCAGCCTCAGGAAACAGAGACCCAGGTCTGGAGGGTAGGGCTCTGGGCAGGGGAGGGTGAAGGGCAGGACTCAAAACACTGAGAGAGCTAGTGAGACCAGACAGGACCATGGCCATGGAGTCTGAGCCATGGAAATCAATCAAGGGATTTAAGTCCAGAGGAAAAAAGCAAGAATGTTGTCAGGAGGGGTGGATATGAGAGTCATGTTGAGCATTAGTTGGCAGTTCTGCATTTACTGATATTCTCTTCTTACAAATGTTTAGTGGTTGTGGATTCTGAGTACCCAAAGTGTGGAGGCCCCTGTAGTGGTTAGCAGAGTTTGATAATAAACAGAGAAAAAGAAAGACACATGACGGCACTTCTCTCTACAGGGATGATATCATCTTGTGAGTTGAAGTGAAGGTAAAATGCAATGGGTCTTTGTCCTAAGGCTCCAAAAAAGGAAATAAAAAAGAACACTCTAGTTCTAGAATCAGGTTTTTTGGTGATGGAAAACTCTAGTGAAAAGGTAAAAAAATAGTTTTAGTTTCAAAACTAAGTCCTGTCAAAGACTCAGAGGTGAGGTGGGTTATGTAAGAATATTTTGTGACCTGTTCGATGAGACAAAACAAAACAACCAACTAAACAAAAATGCATGGGCTCTGTTATATTAAGAATCTCTTCATTTTTTGAAAATTTAAGGAATAATATACGAAAAAGAATTGTATATTCTTTGTTGATACTAGGAATTTTCCCCCACAGTTGTATATGAAATTCTTATCTTTCCTTTACTAATTTTGTCCTCATTAAGCTTCTTAAGCTAACCATAGGCATGAACTACCTAATTTAAATGCTATTTATTCTTCATAATTCTGAAATATTACTTAGGTTTTAAAAGGGAGAACACAGAAAATAATATAAAAATGGGGTCAAAAAACAAGTTGTCACCTTGTTATAAAACATGAACTATATATAAATGCAGAAAACAAAGGAAAATGTTGTGATTCAGCCAATAGCTTTACACATGGTAAGGGGAAACTGAACTAGTTTAAGAAACAGGTTGAGTTAAAAAAAAATGAAAAAAATCTTGGTCCTGCATGAACTATCAAAATGAAATAGAAATAAAACACTAGGGATAGGGAAGATGCTGAGGAGATGACAGAGTAGGAAGTACCAGACAAAAATTACACTGGCATAGACTTCTGGCCAAGATGGAGGCATAGGTACACACACTGTGCCTCCTCACACAACCAAAAGAAGGACAACAACAAATTTAAAACAAAAAACAAACAGAACTCCAGAAAATTCTGGAACTCTATGGAAGTCTAACAACTAAGGAATTAAAGAAGAAACTTTCATCCACACCAGTAGAAAGGGTGGAGATGGGCAGCCGGAGCAGAGAGGACTCGTAGCAAGGTGGCAGCTGTAGGATCAGGGTGGGTGGTGGCTGGCAGAGCAGGTGGTTCCATATTTGCATATGGATAAACTGGGAGGAACAACTGAGGAATGAGACAGACTGAGCAACCCACAGTTCCAGCACAGGGAAATAAAGCATCAAAACATCTGACTGAAAAAACTGTGGGTATTGAGGTGGTAGGAGAAACTTCCAGCTTCACAGGAGAGTTGGTTGGAGAGACCCACATGGTCCTAGAATGTACACAAACCCACAAACTACCTGGGAATCAGCATCAGAAAGGCCCAATTTGCTTGTGGGTAGTGGTGGAAGTGAATGAAAGCCTACTAGAGCTGAGCAAGTGGCATTGTTTCCTCTCAGACCCCTACCCCACAAATAGCACCACAACATAGCTATGTGGCTTGCCCTGCCCTGGTGAACACCTAAGACTTCACCCCTTACTATGTAAGAAGTGAGCTGAGATGAAAAAATTGGCTCAAATGAAAACAGCAAAGCAAAACTTGAGAAAAAATACAACTAAGTAATGAAGAGATAGCCAACCTATCAGATGAAGAGTTCAAATCACTGGTAATCAGGATACTCACAGAAATGTTTGAGTATGGTTGCAAAATAGAGGAAGAAATGAAGGCTATGCTAGGTGAAATAAAGGAAAATGCACAGGGAACCAACAGTGATGGGAAGGAAACCAGGACTCACATCAACGATTTGGACCAGAAGGAAGAAATAAACATTCTACCAGAATGGAATGAAGAAACAAGAATTAAAAAAAAAATGAGGAAAAGCTTAGGAACCTCTGGGACAACTTTAAATGTTCCAACATCTGAATCATAAGGGTGCCAGAAGGAGAAGAGGAAGAGCAAGACATTGAAAACTTATTTGAAAACATAATGAAGGAGTACTTCCTCAATCTGGCAAAGGAAATAGACTTCCAGGAAGTCCAGTAAGCTCAGAGAGTTCCAAAGAAGTTGGTTCTAAGGAAGGAAACACCAAGGCACATCATAATTATATTACCCAACATTGAAGATAAGGAGAGAATCTTAAAAGCAGCAAGAGAAAATGAGACAGTTACCTACAAAGGAGTTCCCATAAGATCATCAGCTGATTTCTCAAAACAAAGGAAAGAAAGGGCTGGAAAGAAGTGTTCAAAGTCATGAAAGGCAAGAACTTACATCCGAGATTATTCTATCCAGTAAAGCTATCATTTAGAATGGAAAGGCAGATAAAGTGCTTCCCAGACAAGGTCAAGTTAAAGGAGTTCATCATCACCAAGCCCTTATTATATAAAATATTAAAGGGACTTATCTATGAAAGAGAAGAAAATCAAAACTATGAACAGTAAAATGACAACAAATTCACAACTATCAACAACTGAACCTAAGGCAAAACAAAAACAAACTAAGCAAGTAACTAGAACAGGAACAGAATCACAGAAATGGAGATCACATGGAGGGTTATGAGTGGGAGGTGGAGTGCATAGAATGGGGGAAAAGGTACAGGGAATAAGAAGCATAAATGGTAGGCAGAAAATAGGTAGGGGGAGGTTAAAAATAGTGTAGGAAATGGAGAAGCAAAGCACTTACATATATGGCACATGGACATGCACTAAGGTGAAGGGAGAATGCTGAAGGGAAGGGGGCATGCAGGGTGGAGAGGGATAAAGGGGAGAAAAAAATGGGACAACTGTAATAGCATAATCAATAAAATATATTGAAAAAAGGAATTACACTGCCAAAAAAGGGCAGCTCATAGAATAAAAAAGGATTTTCAAATCATATATCACATAAGAGATTAATATCTGGAATATTTAGAAAACTCCTAAAACTCAACAATAAAAAATAAACATTCTAATTCAAAAATGGGCAAAGGACTTGAATAGATAGTTCTCCAAAGAAGATATACAGATGGCCAATAATACCAAGAAAAGATCATTATCATTTCTGATTATCAGAGAAATGCAAATTGAAACTACACTATAATATAATATATATTATATTAATTATATTATATTATTGGTATGTATACAGATAATACATGTTTGTATATATACAAATAATAGAGTGTATTATTATAATTACAATATGTATATATTTTACAATGAGACACCACCTCACAGCCACTAGAATGGCTATTATAAAAAACCCCCAGAAAAGTGTTGGTGAGTATGCAAATAAATTGGAACCCTTGTGCACTGTTGGTGGGTATATGAAACAGTGCAGCTTTTGTACTGTGGAAAATAATATGGCACATGCTCATAGAATTAAAAATAGAGTTATCATGTGATCCAGCAATTCCTCTTTTGGGTAGATAGCCAAAAAGATTGAAAATAGAATCTTGAATAGATATTTAGACAACCATACTCATAGCAGCATTATTCATGATAGCTAAAATGTAGAAGCATCACTGACTCCATCAAATGGATAAGCAAAATGTGGTATATACATACAAGGGAATGTTATTCCTCCTTAAAAAGGAGGGAAAATTCTGACATATGTACAACATAAATGAATCTTCAGGACATTATGCTAAGGGAAATAAGCCAATCACACACACACACACAAAATTCTGTATGAGTCCACATGTATGGGGTACTTAGAGTAGTCAAAGTCATAGAGACAGAAAGTAGAATGGTGGTTGCCAGGGCCTCAGGGGGGACAAGGGAATGGAAAGAAGTTGTTTAATAGGTACACAGTTTCAATTTTACAGGACGAAAAGAGTTCTGGAGATGGATGCTGATGATGGTTGCACAACAATGTGAATGTACTTAATATCCTGAACTATATACACTTAAAAATGTAAATTTTGCTATGTGTATTTTACCGCAATAAAAAGACTGAAAAAAATACTAGTAGCATATTTAGAACCTGTTGCTGCATGTTAATTTGTGGCAGAATGGAATTTATCCACTACCTCTGAAGTAGCTGTTACACAAAGGCCAGAGACGGAAGAAACAGAGTAAAGGCAAGGCTTGGGAAGAACTGCACCAGGCAGTAAGATGACCTCAACTGTTATTCCAGTTTACAGATTTTGAGGGTTGTACTCCACAAGGAGCATCCTGCAATAACACTTTTTTCCAGGAGAAGAACCAGAAAACCACTGCTGTAGAATAAATGTTTATGAAAACCTCAACATTCTGTAGACTGATTAAAAGGAGACAAAGATTAGGAGAAATGCAAAGAAGTACTTGTTATATTGTGATGTGCCCTGTTCCTAGGAAAGAATATAGGCTGTGTCTCTGTAGAGAGAAACAGGATGCCTCAATGCAGGAATCAGAGCAGAAATGGAAAAGAAAAAGAAAATGGAGAAGGGGAAGGGAAAGGGAAAAGGCAGGTAACACAGGGTACTGCTGCTCAGAACATCAATCCTCGCTGCTGAGTTATTGCATTAGAGCTCCTTCCATTACCACCCTCAGGGCAAAGTGGTGGTCTCACAGCAGGAAGACAACCTGCATTAGAAATAGTATGGCCCTTGTTAAAATTCAGGTTACTGGATCCCATCATAAATCAGAATCTCTGGACGAGTAGGCTATTGTTTCAAGTTTTGACTACACTAATGCTCTGAAAACCTTTTCAAAGTCACCAGGAAGACTTAGCTGGTATTATATAATTTATGCCACCATAACTGGCAACCCAGCTGGGCATTGGACCATCACTCTGCTGCAGTCCTTCAAGAGGTGCTTTGTTGAGAGTAGATGGATTATAGCTCTGATCCCAAGAGACACAACACAGAGCACCTCAACAATCAGGCATCTGTGGTTGATTGTATTTTCCAAAGATGGCTGCGACAATATCTCCTGTCTCTTATACTCTTCAAGTGCCTTGTCACATCCCATTAAGGGTTAATCTGTGTCCTCTCCCCCTTGAACCTGGTTAGACTTTTACAACTGGCTCAACCAAGCGAGTTCAGCAGAGGTGATACTAATTGACTTCTGAAGCTAAATCATGAATATGTCATGCACTTCCATATGGTTCTCTTGAGATGCTTGCTTTGGACAATCAGAATCACACTGTAAGACAGTCCAAGTAGACTGGGACATGGCTAATGTGGAGAGGAACCCAGGTCCCTAGGCTCAAGCCCTGGCTACACCCCCAGCCAATAAGCAGCACCAACTAGCCATGTGAGTGACTCATCTTGAAAGGATATTCTCCAGCTGGGGTTGAGCCACCCCATTTTACATTGCATGAGTGGAGACAGGTTGTCCTGGCCAAACTGTAGACTCCTGAGCAGAAGAAATTACTGTTGTTTAAGCCCCTAGACAGCAACAGGTAAGTTTGATATGGCATCCCTGGGAGGTGGGAGGTACAGATAATCGTTCCATACCCTGGAGGGGTGAGATGAATTCTCTTCTGCTATTCTTTACTTTGTCAATTCATAAATCTTCCATATGTCTCCCCTCCCCTGCAGCCAGCCTCCTCAGAGGAGTTGCTGCTTCTTGGCTCTAGCAACTTCCTTCTAGTGTGTGGGAGCATTTAAGGAGGGTTTTTGTTTAATTAGGGGAAGTCGACTGGAATGAGGGAGCCTTAGGCATTTGGAATACACAAGATAAAGTGTGATATCAAGAGTGGGAGAATGAAACTAATAAAAACTATTCTCAGCCTAAACAAAGATGTTTTAAAAAACCTTCTTATTTATCATAACTTTTATGTACAAATGTGTATAAAGTATGTTGTAATTTTCTAATAAGCTCCATGGAAAACATGTTGCTTAATAACAGAATTCCATTGCCATCCTGTGCTCTTGGGGTTGTTGCTCCTTGATCTGGAAAGCTGAGATAAAACCACATTGCTCTGCATTAGAAAGGTGTGTGGACTGCACCCCCTTGTTCATTGCTACATTATTTACAATAGTCAAGACATGGAAAAAAACTAAGTGTCTGTTAACAAATGAATGAATGAATAAAGAAAATGTGTTATATGTACAATGGAATATTATTCAGGCATAAAAAAGAAGGAAATCCTGCCATTTGTGACAAACATGGATGGACCTGGAGAGCATTATCATAAGTGAAATGAGTCTGCTATAGAAAGACAAATACCATATGCTCTCATTTATATGTGGAATCTAAAAAACAAACTAAAATAAAACCACACACACACACACACACACACACACGCGCTCATAGAGAACTGATTGGCAGTGGCCAGAGGAAGGAGGGATGGATGACCTGGGTGAAGGTGGTCAGAAAATACAAACTTCCAGTTATAAAATAAAAAGTTCCTGGGGATATAATGTACAGTATGTAGACTATAGTTCTCCATATTGTATTGAATATTTAAAAGTTGCCAAGAGAGTAAATCTTATAAGTTTTCATCACAAGAAAAATATTGTAACTGTGTGTGGTGATGGATGTTAACTAAGCTTATTATGGTAATCATTTTTTAATATATACATATATCAAATAATTATGTTTACATAATAATTTATGTAATTACGTTTACAAATAATTTATGTTTACACCTAAAACTAATATAATGTTACGTTAATTTTATCTCAATAAAAATTAATCAAATACCATATTAACCTGGGGAAGGGGAGAGAAAGGTGTATAGAACCCTTGTGACTGACTTACTTCAGGAGATGACTTTGGGGAGGGTAGAAATGCCTAATGGGAATTTTAATTAGGTGGCCTGCTGTGTGACTTATGAGAGAAATCCTCTCTGCTGTTTATATAATCTATAGCAAACTCTGTGTTGCTTAACAAACACTTCCTAGAGTGGATTCACCCATTCAGGCTCTCAAAGGGAGGAAGGCACACCTCCCTGGAGTGAGGGACATCACAGGGTAACACCTGGCTTCCCAGTGGAAGGAAAATCCAAACCAATAAAAGTATTTTACTTGATAACATTTAAAAAAACTTTCTATGGTGAACATTTTCACACATTGTAAAGGTAGAAAAGTAGAATGAAGAATCTCCATCTGCCCATCATTCAACTTTGACATTTGACAAACTTTGGTTCATTTTTAACAGAAGCATATTGTGATTTCCCATAAAACAATACTTCAAGACACAAGGTTGTTGAGGGAGTTATTGTTTAATGCCAATTATCTTAGAGAACAGCACTAGAAACATATTTCTTTCAAAATAAACTGGAAATTAAAATGTTTTGAAGCTATTGAAACCATATGATTAGTTGAATTAGTTTCTAATATTCGAGGTGAGATAGCACTTAATAGATGTAGTATTTTATTCCAGCATTTTCTTTCACCACAATGTAAATTTTATCTGTAGGAATCAGAAAAAAAAATAGTGAAAGGATTAGGATTTGTTGTTTCTATCTCTCTTTACACCATCTTGTTCCAAATATTAACACTACTATTTCATCCCCAACCTACTGCCAAATTGCTACATATTTAAAAATCTACATCAAACAATGGCCCCTGATTCAGTACAATCTATTAGGAAGAGTCACAAGTACCGGCTGAGATTTAGATGAGTTTCCTAGGTTAGGGCCTCAATTTACTTCCTTGCTTGCACATTGCATTCATTTATTCATCCCCAATGCTTATTAAGTACCTACTATGTGTTGGCACTATTGCTAAGTGGTTGAGTGAACCAACGGAATGCTCTGTAAGTTTGTCAGAGCTAACTTCTGTTACCAAATGACAATAAATCATCAATCATGTGAAGGTAACAGTATCTAAAAGGGACAGAACCTAAAACAATCTTTTTCATTGACTGGATGACTAAACCAGTCAACTCCCACATTATAATCCCCTAAGGGCTATTCTGACATCAAATTCTGAGTCAAGTTGCTAAGATATGCCTTTAGAAAAGCAATATTGCTTGGCAAAAGAGGTAATGGTTGATTCTTAGGAGGTAGAGTATAAGGAGGAAAAGAGAATGATAAGAAAACTCCCCATCTTGACTTTGCTTGAAAGTGAGTTAAGCATTGAGACATTGAAGAAAGCCACTTGAAACGATAAGAAGGCAAATACTAGGACACTAAAATGGTACTAAAAATGCAACATACTAAAGCATGGCTTATGAAGAAGACATTATTTTCTGCTGCACATGGCAAAAATAGCTTACAGAGGGACAGATTGTACCAAAGTCAACCAATCTTACACATAAATGCACCATCCTGATCAAACACTCTCAAAAACCTCTTGGGAGATGGGACTTTTTTAGAGAATAGCCATTTCCATGTGAAAACTAAACTTTAATTATAAATTTTATGGGGATTTATAGAAAAGATTGAAAGGTAGGACTAAGCCCTTGTGCCCTTGCCTAAGAGAAACAGGAGGAAATGTTATCTGGAGAGCTTAGGTAGCTGCCCAACTCTGAGAAGCAAAAAGTCAGTAATTAACCTTTATATTGGGGACTTTGGGAATTTTGAATAACTGGGTGAATTGTACACACTTTAGACTAAAATAGCTTCCCATCACTGTGGAGAAAATTATTATTTTAATATAGTGATGTTGATAAGAACATATGACTAGGCGCCTTACACAGGCACACGTAGCATGACATCCCAGTTGGTTTTACTGTTGGTAGTAGTGGACCTGAGACCTTGGCCTAAGGTGAACATCTGGTCATGCACATGTCTTTACTACCTTAAATTATGGTGGACCTAAGATGGGCATGGTTGATATGTGGCATGTCCATGTGGAATAGCACATGGCCACTCCTGTTGTGACACACATCTTACAAAGTCGCAGAATTCTTTCCTATTCAACCAGGCTTAGTCCTCTCAGGTCAGGCTCCAGAAAGCTGACTACCAACTGATTGGGGTAGTCTGGCAATTAAATCATTTTCCCTCCATTTGTTAAGGGATATCTCATGTATCTGTGAGAGTACCAAGGAAATAAAAGATGTCTTTGAAAATTTGTTTTGATATTCACAAATCAAAGAATTTCCACAACATACCAAGTGTCTTTTAGAAAGCATTCATTGCTTTTCTTTTTTCAATATCTCGCTTGAGTTGACAAAGGACACACTGAGGGAAACACGTCAGCCACAGGAAATCATTGCAAATGGATCCCTGTTAAAAATAGACAGATAAGTCAACATGTAGCTTGTAAATATAATTACACAATTCCCTGCATTTGTATAGCTTTTCTAACCTCCTTAAAACATACATTTCATCACTTGTTTATCATGAGAATTCTGTGACATTATTGCCACTTTTCTGATGACCCAGAGAAGTTAAAAGGCTTGCTAAGATCACACAGCACATTGGCAGAGCTCAGTCTTTCTCTTCTCAAGTCAGGGGGCCCTTTCCATCTTATACCATTTTAAATTACTGTAGATTACAACCATCACCCCAGTCCTCTCTCATCTATTCTGGAATGGTTCCCGTTATTTTATTTTTTTCCTCAAAGATTTTATTTATTTTTAGAGAGAAGGGAAGGGAGGGGAAAAGACAGCAAGAAAAACAGCAGCTGGTTGTGTCTTGTACACCAGGAATCGAACCAGCAACACTTCCCTTTGTGGGATGATGCCCTAACAACTGAGCCATACAGGTTAGGGCTGGAATGATTCCCTTTAAAGCCAGTTGTGTAATGCACTAAATTTTCTACAGTTTGTGAGCAGTGTTGGACTGAGCCACATCATGTACCCCTCTGGCCATTTTCTTTTTTCCCCCTTTTTTTCTTTTCTTTTCTTTTAATTATTGCCCAAGTACAATTTTCTATCTTTTACTCCCATCCCAGCCCACCTACCCAGCCCTCCCCATCCTCTGGCCATTTTCATTGGCGTCTCTCATGTCATGAAATGAAGGAAGTCCAGAGTGAGGGAGGGATATATAATTATGGGGAAAAGAAGAATGAAGAGAATGAATAATGTTTGGAAAAGTCATAGAATGGGCTACCTTGAAAAGTTTGAGGGCTTTCTCTCTAGAAAGGTCTAATCTGGCTCTCAATGACCCTCTGGAAGAGATGCCCCTGAAGGAGTCCTGCTTTGTGCAGGAGGCATTGGGTGACCCAAGGGGCTCTAGTCTGACAACCAGGTTCTATGACAGTATGTCTTGATGGATTGAAATAATTTTGAGCTGCATTTTTTGATAGCACTATTTTTTAAAAGTGTTGAATAAATACAATTTCTAATTTATAGTGTGAGCAGAGAAAGAGAGAGTAGATTCAGTGTGTGTGTGTGTGTGTGTATGTGTGTGTGTGTATTAGATTCAGTTTATAAGGGTTAAGAGCTCCTAAATGTTGAGATTATGAGTATTCTATTTTTTGTGAAAATTTTTTTATTTCTAAATGATTTTTGATTCTAATCTACCAGAGTAAGCATGTGGGACAAAACATGGACAAATGAATAGTGAGTTAAAATTCTTCTAATGTTGTGACCCTCATTGGATGGAAGAATGGATATTTAGCCTGTAGACAATTCAGTCTTTCAGCCTTCTCCTTTTCCCTAGTAGGTAATCCGAATTCCTTTAACCCTTCCTCAAAGGACTTGTATTTTTCAGTCTTTAATTCATCATTTAATTTTTATTCTTTTTATCTTTTAAACTTCCATTAAACCATTCTTATTGACATATTACATGCCATAAAGAAGAAAATATTTCCTTTTAATAGGGTCTAATTACTTTTCTATTCTAGTATGTCCATGTCTGTCTTTTACCTCAGGTAGTTTTTAGGGGGGAAAATCTTGCTATTATTTGCTGATAAACCTAGAGAAATCTGTGGAAAACACACCACAATCCTAAGTCTGTTTCAGAATATAGATATAAAAACTAGGGGACTTCCGGCCAAAATGATGGTTTAGGTAGACACATTGTGCCTCCTTGCACAAGCAAAATAAGGACAACAACAATTTAGAAATAAAATAACAACCAGAACTGACAGAAAATTGAACTGTATGGAAGTCTGACAACCAAAGAGTTAAAATAGACACATTCATCCAGACTGGTAGGGGGGTGAAGTTGGGAGTCAGGGCAGAGAGGGGTGGCAGCAAAAAAAGCAGTGGTACCCAGTGCCCAAGGCAGCAGCTGACAAACCTCAGGCATGCAAGTCAGCAGTGGGTGGGCCCTGGGCATGCAGGTGATGGCTGGCAGACCCCGGGCTTGGGGTGGCAATGGGCAGACCCAGTGAAGCAGCAATTGTGAAGCAACACATGACATGCAAGGTGGCTGGCTAGCTGATCTGGTGGTTCCACATTCTTGTGCAGATAAACTGGCAAGTGAGACAGACCGTGCAACCCAGGGTTCCAGCATGGAGAAATAAAGTCTCAAAACACTGATTGAAAAGACTTGTGGGGGTTGAGGTGTCGGGAGATACTCCCAGTCCCACAGGAGAGCTCGTTGGAGAGACCCATAGGGTCCTAGAACATACCCTAGCCAACCCACATGGGTATCAGCACCAGAGGGGCCCAATTTTCTTATGGGTAGTGGGGGAAATGACTGAAAACCAGCCCTGAGCCAAGCAAGTGCCATTGTTCCCTCTCAGACCCTGCCCCCACATACGGCGTCACAACACAGCCACATGGGATACCCCGCCCTGGTGAACACCCAAGTCTCCACCCCTCACTACATAATAGATGCATCAAGACAAAAACAAAAAGGTCCAAATGGAAGAACAGATCAAAGCTCCAGAGCAAATACAACTAAGCAGCCAAGAGATAGCCAACCTATCAGATGCACAGTTCAAAGCACTGGTAATCAGGATGCTCACAGAATTGGTTGAATTTCATCATAAATTAGATGGAAAAATGAAGGCTATGCTAAGTGAAATGAAGAAAAATGCACAGGGAACCAATAGTGATGGAAAGAAAACTGGGACTCAAATCAATGGAGTGGACCAGAAGGAAGAAAGAAACATCCAATCAGAAAAGAATGAAGAAACAAGAATTCAAAAAAATGAGGAGAGGATTAGGAACCTCCAGGACATCTTTAAATGTTCCAACATCCAAATTATAAGGGTACCAGAGGGAGAAGAGGAAGAGCAACAAGTGGAAAAGTTATTTGAACAAATAATAAAGGAGAACTTCCCAATCTGGCAAAGGAGATAGACTTCCAGGAAGTCCAGGAAGTTCAGAGAGCCCAAAAGAAGCTGGATCCAAGCAGGTATGCACCAAGGCACATAATTACATTGGCCTTACATTACATTAAAATGAAGGAGAAAATCCTAGAAGCAGCAAGAGAAAAGAAGTCAGTTACCTACAAAGGAGTTCCCATCAGACTGTCAGCTGATTTCTCAAAAGAGACCTTGCAGGCAAGAAGGGACTGGAAAGAAGTATTTGAACTCATGAAAGGCAAGGACCTACATCCAAGATTGCTCTATCCAGCAAAGCTTTCATTTAGAATGGAAGGGCAGATAAAGTGCTTCTCAGATAAGGTCAAGTTAAAGGAGTTCATCATCACCAAGCCTTTAGTATATGAAATGTTAAAGGGATTTATCTAAGAAAAAGAAGATTAAAAACATGTATAATAAAATGATAGCAAACTCACAATTATCAACAACCACACCTAAAACAATAACAAAAACAAACTAAGCAAACAAGTAGAATAGGAATAGAACCACAGAAATGGAGATCACATGGAGGGTTAGCAACAGGGGAGTGGGAGGAGGAGAGAGTGGGAAAAGGTACTGAGAATAAGCAGCATAGATAGTAGGTAGAAAATAGACAGGGGGAAGGCAAGAATTGTATTGGAAATGTAGACACTAAAGAACTTATGACACATAGACATGAACTAAAGGTTGGGAATTTGGGTGGGAGAGGGTGTGTAGGGTGGAGGGGAATGGAGGGGGGAAAATGGGACAACTGTAATAGCATAATCAATAAAATATATTAAAAAAAAGAAACTAGGGAGAAGAAAAAAAGTTCCTTTTTCAAAGAGAAAGCAAATGAACTGTAAGTTTGTATCATGCTGAAGTTAATAAGGGATATAAATGCCTTGACCAGAATACAAATGCCATTCCTGGGAATTGGGTGCAAGAAATAAAGATTCTGCACTCACCACTCTGTTTGGTTACACTGGACTAGTACTTCATTGGTTAAAAAAGAAGTCTTGTTATGAGTACTATATTCAGAATCATTAACTGAACTAAAAATGAAAGACATGTGGCACATGATTGACCACACATCTACTCAGGAAAGCAGGATGATAAAGTGGGAAAAACCAGATGTTTGGAGTTAGTCAGAATAAACTGAGCCCAACTTCCATTTCTGTGTTCTGTGACCATAAGTCTGTCTCATGTCTGGTTTCCATATCTATAAAGTAGAGATGACAATTCTTGCACCACAAAGAGTTTGTAAGTAGTAAATGAGCAAATATATGTCAAAATCCTATCCTAGCACACAGTAATCAGCAGTTGTTTCTTTTCTTTCTCCTCTCCTGCAGAGGCTGTGCTGCTGCCTGCCTAGCAGATGCTGTCTTGGCTGTGCCAGTGAAGGGAGGGGCAGATCAGTCAGATCCTGCAATGTAGCAGCCCTGCAAAGTTTGCATAGATGTAAAAGGGAAACAAAGTGGAAACCTTGCATTACACAAATTAGTCCTGGGA
The DNA here is from genome assembly GCA_004024845.1 of Tonatia bakeri. Taxonomy (NCBI): domain Eukaryota; kingdom Metazoa; phylum Chordata; class Mammalia; order Chiroptera; family Phyllostomidae; genus Tonatia; species Tonatia bakeri. The sequence goes on from PVIA01004522.1 coordinate 42,796, forward strand.
ATTACTTATCATTTTTAGCTCTGTTAAAAGAGGAAGAACAGAGATACACTGTCTATAAATATACTTATTTAATGTTTGCCAAGGGAATGTACTATATCATAGAATTCTAGACCTTAGAATCATCTTCCACAACTTCCTCATGACAGATGAAAACACCAATGCTGCCAAATAATTTACTTGAGAGTCAAAAAATTAGCTATTTACTGAGCTGTTCTCAGAACCTTTATCTCCAGCACACAGTTAAGTGCCCCTTCTCATATACCATTTTGGCGTCAAGGACCATTTTGAGAACTCACCTCACATCCCAATACCTAACTACATACACATGACAGTTTGCCTATAGTTTCAGGAACTTCATGGTTCAGTCACAAAGTGAAGAACTCTTGTATGTTATGCTGCCTTATGAGGAGCACACTCAAGGGCTGCAGGGAGTGCTGAGAAAGCCAGGCACTGAGCAAACACATGGGACAAATGAAGCCATGGTCCTGAATACATCCCTGTTCCGAGAAAACAGCTGACTCATTTCTCTGAGATAAGAACAAAAATAGCAGCAGTTATTTATTGAGCACTTATTACTTGACAAGCTCTGTACTAAGCCTTTTCCATGCATTATCTTCTTAATTTTTTTGTTTAACTTAAATATTTTATTGTTTATGCTATTACAGATGTTCCAATTTTCCCTCTTTGATCCCCTCCACCCAGCCTGCTCCTCATTCCCACAGTCAATCTCCACACTGTTGTCCATGTCCATGGGTCATTTATAGATGTTCTTTGACTAATCCTTTCACCTTCTTTCAACTAGCCCCTACCTCTTCCCTCTCCTCTTGCAGCTGTCAGTCTGTTCCATGTTTCCAGGCCTTTGGTTCTATTTTGCTGATTAGTTTATTTTTTTTTTCATTAGATTCTACTTATAAGTAAGATCATATGGTGTTTGTCTTTCACTGACTGGCTTATTTCTTTTTTTCTTGTTTATTCAAAAAACATTTATTTACTGGGTGCTTACTATATGTTGAGCACTATTCTAGGTGTAGAATTGATGCTGTTAAGGAGCTCACATTTTAATGAAAGAGAATAGACAATAAACAGATAAATAAAATGATTTCTGATAGTGATAAGTATATTGTGAAGAAAATCAGATGATAACATAGAGAATTGTGTGAGTAGAGGGAGAGTGGTTCTTTATATAGTGATGATGAGATGCCCCTTTCAGAAAGTATAGTTGGGAACCAAGATCTGAAGACATGAAGGTACTGTCCTCAGGAAAGATGAGTAGGGACCAGAAAGTGCAGAGACCCTAAGGCAAGCAGGAGCAGGAGGTTGGTATGTTGCAACAAAATGAATGAGAGGGTAGGCTAGGGCTAAATGGTGCTCCCATGTATAATGTGTACCCACATTTTTGTGCACATTATACATGAGATTATTATACCAATGATGAGTAATCATTATACCCATGTATAATCCGCATACTCATTTTCCCCTCAAAATTTTAGGCAGAAAAACTGAGCATTATCCATGGCAAAATAAGGTAAGTTTTCAGGAACAAGAGCCCATCATGTCACATGTTTGTTTAAAACGTTTCAATGACTTCCCAGTTCAGAGTAAAAGCTGAAGTTCTTATAGTCTGCAAGTCCCTTGCTAATGCTCTGACATCATCTTCTTCTATTCCACACCCCCACACACTCTCTTCCTGCCCCCCCCATCTCCATTGTTTCTAGAACATTCCAGGTAAGTTCTACTTTGAGGCCTTGGGTTGAGCTTTCTTCTGCCTGGACCTTTCCCAGATAAGTCATCCTGTCATCCTTTTAGGTCTTTACTTTCTGACTGAGGTCTTTACTGATAACCCTATTTAAAATTAGAAACTTCAACACTCTATTCCTCTTGCTTTATTTTTCTCTCTAGCATTTATCACCATTCTACATATTGTACTTTTTCTTGGGTACATTGTAACTATCTTCTCCCATTAGAGCATAAGCTCTACCATTGGCAACCATTCTATTGAAATAACTGATTCAGGCAAGAATCTTCAATGGATGATAAGACTAGAGGGTGAACAGCATACTGACATTTCCCTACAAGGTCTTTACCCAATATAAAGGGGAAAATAGCAACTTTATAGTGGACAGTCCTGGCAGACATTATCTCAACCAAGTAATCAAAGTTAACATCACCCCTAATGTGATGAATCAATGCCATGTGTTTTCTGATATGATGTATGGCAAACACAGCATAGCTTCTGTGGAGTTTCTTCTAACAATGTACAACCTAAGTCTAATCATGAGAAAACATTTAACAAACCAAGCTGGGGGGTAGTCTAAAAAGTAACTGATCCATGTTCCCTTAAAAGAAAAGAAAGATTGAGAAACTGTTTCTCATTGTAGGAGACGACCAAGGTGTGACAACTGAACACAATGTGTAAGATTGATTTTCTTTTCATCTAAAGAATGATCTTAGGATAATTGATAAAGTTTAAATAAGATCTGTAGATTAGCTTATAATATTATATCCATGTTAAATTCCTGCTTTTGATAATTGTTTCATGGTTATATAAGAAAATATCCATGTATATAAAAAAATTATTTTTAGAGAGAGGAGAAGGGAGGGAGAAAAAGAGGGAGAGAAACATCAATGCGTGTTTGCCTTTTACACACTCCACACCAGGGAACTGGGCTTGAAGCCCAGGCATATATCCTGACTTGGAATTGAACCAGCAACCCTTTGGTTCAATACACCGAGCCACACCAGCCAGGGTGACAATGTCCTTGTTTTTAAAATATACACTAAAATAGCCATGACTGGGTTGCTCAGTTGATTAGAGTATCATCCTGATACACCAAGGTTGCAGGTTCAATACCTGGTCAGGAACATACAAGAATCAACCAATGAATGCAATAAATAAGGGGAACAACAAATCAATGTTTCTCTGTCTCACTCTCTCTCTCTTCAGTTCTCTCTAAAAGTCAATAAATAAAATAAAAAAATACAGTGAAATAGAGGTAATAGTGCATCAAGTTTGTAATCCACCCTCAAATAATTCAGAAAAAATAGATAAAAAGAAAAATAAAACAAGTGTGGCCAATTTTTAATATTTGGGAAACCTGGGCAAAGGGTATTCAGGAAGTCTTTGTACCGTTTTTGCAACTTTTCATTAAATCTGAAATTATGTTAAAAAAGCCTTAAAAACAAAAAATGTGTGGTCCATGAAGATAGGGATTTTTTATTCACTGATGTGTCCCTAGCATCTGCAATAGTGATTGGCATGTTATATGTACTCGATAAATCCCTGTTGAATAAATGAACACCAGCTTATGATTTAACATGGTTCTATGTGCTTAATGTGGCTTTTTAAAAAATGAACACTAGCTAATGACTTACCAACGAGGCAAATGTGCCAGCTCTGAGGGGATCCACTACACACTCATTTTTACTCAAGGCTTTATGAAAAACTGTCACCCATCCTGCAGACATTCAGGGTCCTGTCTGAGTAAAGCCAGGAGAGGCTAAGGGTCTTATGCTGGCCTCTGCCCCTCACCTACTCACCCCTAGCAACTTTTTCAGAGACATATCTATTGGGTCAATAAAAGATTTTATTACTAATATATTCCAAGGTATACATAACTGCACTGCTTCTGTAAATCACTTCAAAATTTAGGATAGTAGTGGAGAAAAGACTGGGTTAAGGTATGAAGGTAAGGAGGAGCAATCATGGAAATCCGTCAGACTGAAGGGAAGCCCTTGGGTATCTGGGCTACTACCTCGCAGTGGACCCTCGGGTGACTCACCGGGATGCCGTATTTGGTTCGATACTTGGTCCTCATGGCGACACTTGCCCCACACAGGCAGCATTCATCCATGTCAGAGGCTATCTGACATGACAGGCACAGAGGGAAGAAAGTCCCACAGAGGCCTGAGCGAGGGTGAGACCACACAGGAGAATTAGTGAAAGTCATCACAGTTTCCACCAAACCTCAAGTAGATGGTAGCTTGGGAAATGGCCTTAATAAACCCTCTGACATAACAATGTGGTTATCTAGATCTTTATGTCTTGCTTCTGGACCTGAGTGTCTGGGACTTGGGAAAAATTTGCATGTCATCATATCAGGTCAGAGTTAATTGTAAAAGTTTCTGCCCTGCCAATCTGAGCATGTAAGAATTACCTTTCTTTCCTGCCCTTGTTTACATTTGGGTTATTCTTACATGGGAACTTTGTGGCATCAGACATCTGAAAAGCCCTCTGAAAAACCCTCTGAAAACCATGGGAAGATGTTGGAGGTCAGAAATGGGTGTGGAGAAATCATTAGTGTCCAAATGAGAAAAGCAATAGGGAATAGATTCTATATGGTCGTACAGGCAAAGTGTAGAGCCCTATTATCACTGTGAGGGTAGAGGCAAGCAGAAGTAAAGGGATATTGGCACCAAAAGCATAAAAATCTAACTGGAATTTCACTTTAAAGAATCTCTGTGAGACAAAAAAAAAAGGTCTAAGAAAATAACAACAAACAGGAAACTTCTCTAACATTCTCTGAGTAAAAGTCTATTTTGGAAAGCTCTGGGGTGGAGTATTGGTACCGCTGTACCCTAGATAAGAAAGTCTCTGTTTTTTTTTCTTCAATTTATTGTTTTAAGCAAAAGGCTATCTCCAGTGATCTTGGGACTTCCATCACATATATAAAAATAAGAAAAACAAAAACAGGAGGCTGTTTCTCAAAGATATTGGACAGATGCGCCATACAGAGTATCTGCAACTCATATGGCAATAGACTCTGAAATAAGAAAATTTTTCCCACACAAAAGTGTGTTTGGAAGTATAAAAGAATTAGAAGTCAGTAAAATAAAAAACCCACAGTGCTTCCTGAAATGGAACAGCCACAAGAGTATCGCTGAAGCCAGAAAATACAGAGTCAGCACTGTAGGAAAAGAAAGACATAAATAATTAACTGGAGAAACATGTCGAGAACGTGGTGATACTAAAGAGGTGAAAAATTTAAAAAGAGGTGATTGACTGGTATAAAGAAGGATCACAAACTCAAGGTCAGACAGGGAAAATAAATGAATGGAATAGGTTGGAAAAAGCCCCAAATGATGGATGGTGGATATAAGCTTGGCAAACTACATCGTGAATACCCTTTTGAATGGGGTTGGCTAACACTCAGTACCAGCTCACCTCTGCCATATGAGAATGACTCATCTTCCCTGATTTCCCAAATTTTTTAAAGAGAAGCTGGAAATCTAGATTGGAAAGCTAGATTTTTGTGTAAAATCTGATTTTTTTATGTTTTTCTACTATATTAAAATTAGTACATCAAGAAGGCTCATTACATATAGGACAAATAAAACACATCATCCAGTGATTCAGTCCACCATGGGCTTCCAGCTTGTCCTTTTTGAGTTAGAGTAAAACATGGTACTCAGTTACAGGATAAACAATTTTTATTATGCTATTAATCTGTGTTATTACCCATAGTCAAGGAGAAAGGAATTACTAGGTGCACTTACAAATCCCCATGTCATTACAGCAGTCACATTCACCACTTTGCCAGTCACTAGCCATCGTACCCCCTGAACCATATCTTGGCTGTGAAACGACTGGATTCATTCTTAAGGATAACTTCAAAAGGGCACACTGCCTGTAAAAATAAAACCAAAAAAGCATTAAACACCTAACTGTATTGGTGGGATATAATGTAGATACCAGTTGAGAAGGCATTTTATCACACCTCTCCTGATTAAGGGTGCTCACATTCAACTAACTTAGCATTACCTTTTCAGGCTGTTGTAGAAATCTGGGAATTAAAACCATAAAGAAAAGAGAGTGAAAGTTCTTTTCTTAGGTTTTTTGTTTTTTTCCCCCTTTCACTCATCAACAAGATAATATATATTTTTTTCTATTTTCAAGGCAACCGTCCTAAAAGATGTTTATTTTGCATTTGAAGTGTTTCTATTTAATAGCAATTATAACAAATTTTTACAGTTATTCCACAGGCATTATCTCACTTGTTCCTTAAGAGAACTCTGCAATAGGGTTTACTTTTCCATAAAATTGTTCTTAAACAGATGCTTCTAACTAATGTCAGCATTCATTGTGTAACTGTTAGTGATGTCTTGATAGCTAAAGTTTTACCGAAGACCTAGATTACTTAAAAAAATATGACATTCAATTTCCTTTTGTGGAGGTGTCAGGTCAGAATCTGAAAAAAGAGGCTTCAGGGTCCCACGGAAAAACCCACTGGTTGCAAAACCACCACGATATAGTGTCTCTCAAACAAAGTGACACCTAGAATTTTTATATTTCATCCAGTAATCAGGTGAAGTCTCATGAGCTCCTACTCAGTGAGTGCTCTCAAGAGAGAAAATGCGCTTGGTTTCCCATTGCCAATGTCAAAACTTTCTTCTTTACTATTTTCAATCTGCCTATAATGGCTGTGCTCTGTAGTCTTGGTCCTTGGTCCCTGGTCCCTGCTCACTTTCAACACTTTCCTTGACCAGTTCAGTTGCAAGTCAACTCCCTCAACCCACATAATCATTGAGCTTTGCTGCCTTCAGTCTTCCTCCACCATCTTGCCAGGGATGGCCCTGGTCAGAGATTCTATCAACACACTTCTTCCCTATCCCTGGCTATGCACTAGGTTCATCTTTAGTGCTTGGTAAAAAAGACAGGTTCTTGCTTCTGATTGGACCCTGGCTGTGTAAAATTTTTAAGAGGTAATTCTGATATAGCCAGCTCTTGTGGCTACGTTTACATGTCATTTTAGTTTCTCAGGCCTTCCTAATTCATCTTCTTAGTTTTTCCCTTGCACTGGTCCTCTTCTGGATTGATGTCTTCTCTGAGATTTGTGGCTGTTATCATTAGATTTCTGCCAACAGCTGAGTTGTCACAAAGAGAGGTGGAAGTTCTTGAATAATAAAAGCCAAAGCACTTTGAACTGCCCTGGAAAGGTGCCTCTGATGCTTGTTATCAAGAATTTGCTTTATGACACCAAGGGGAACCCAGCCAGTTTGAGAAGGCTATATAATTATGTCCAGATCATACCAGGAATCTTGTTTGAAACTGCAAGGCATTGGTAAATATTTAACTAGACTTTGATCTTTCTCCTCTCTGCTTAATTGGAAGGGTAACAATGCTTTTGTTGATAATGCAGGAAGACATATGGCTATGTGGAGGAGCAGAGATGATTAACCAACAGGAAAAAGTAGTAAAGGGCTGACCAGGGAATCCTTCGACAGTGCCTGGCATGGAGTGGAGTGCTTGGCATGGAGTGCCTGACATGCAAGAGAATATTGTGGAGAGAATGAATTAGCAGCAAGGAGCTGGTTACAAGTTGTGAAAATGGATAGTACTGCCTTGCCTAACCAAGTGAATTTAAACTTGTGCAGGATAAGGCACAAACTTGTGGCTTATCCTTAAACTTATCCTTAAACTTGTGCAGGATAAGTCCTTTTGTATAGGACTATTTTGTAACTTTAGTTGTAATGGGGTCTTATTTAAAAATTCTACATAACAGGTATTTTCTACTGGTTTCTGTCCAGAGACATTTTGTCTCAGAAAAACCACTGTCATATTGCTAACTAACATGTATTGTATGGCGTATATAAGTACAATAGAAAACTTGATTATAATTACAAATATTCCTTTTATTTTTCAAACTTTAGTGTGGGTTAGAATCACCTGAGAATGTTGTTAGGAATTTAACATTCCTAGAACTTTGGATTTAATAGGCCTGGAAAGGGATTGAGAAATCTGCATGTTTAATAAGCACCCAAGTGCTTCTTCTTCTTTTTTTTTTTAAAGATTTTTATTTATTTATTTTTATAGAGAGGGCATGGGAGGGAGAAAGAGAGAGAAAGAAACATCAATGTGTGATTGCCTCTCATGCACCCCCGACCAGGGACCTGGTCTGCAACCAAGGCATGTGCCCTGACTGGGAATTGAACCAGTGACCCTTTGGTTCACAGGCCCACACTCAATCCACTGAGCTACACCAGCCAGGGCAATAAGCACCCAAGTGCTTCTTAAGGGAGAGGGGTTGTTACAAAAAGTGAAAGTGGTAAAGGAGACCATAACAGCTGTATTGCCTAATCTGACTGCTTTTAAATCTAAAATGTGTTTTTTTCAACTCCTGTCTCAGATACTGATTCATCTGAGAATCAAATCAAAAGAGGAGAAAAAGAGAAAAGCATAATTGTATTCAAAATATGTACATTCAATGAGCCTGGCTTCATTTTGGTAGTGGGTATAGTTACAAAGCCAGAGGGGGTGTAACAGAAATATGAATGAAGAGGAGAAACTGAGAGCCCATTGGGTGGGAATTTCCAGTAGTATAATAAAAGAACTAAAACTTCAGAGACACTGCACAACCCCGGAAGGACAGGTGTAACCCAAAGGGGAAATGGTAGTATTTGATATCAATAAACACAAGTCTGTACTGAGAATCTCCTTGGCCACCAGGGAGGTATGAGGGAAGCCTCTGGTCCAAGGTCCTGAGCTGGAGAAGTTCAAGCATATGCTCTGTGAACAAGTTTTTTATTTTATTTTATTTTAAGTTTTGCTTTTGTTGCTGATGTGTTTTTGTTTTCCAAACTAGCAGAACTATCAATAGAATTGTTATCCAGTTCTGAAGAAGTGGGACATCTAATTGAAGGTCATGGGATTCTTGTTTTGGCACAGAAAGCAGGTATGGAAATAGTGTTAGGAAATGCCTAGGGGAAAGAAAACCTGGGAATGCATGAACAGTAGAGACATAAGATTTTTGGAGCAGGAGGTATGGTGTAAGTGTAGGGATGGCACTGTGTAGCCAGGTGCACATCAGCAGCTCATTCCTACACCCACAGCAGACATTGCTAATCGATCCCAGGTTGTATATAGAATCTATTTCCACTGGACATATCTTAGAATCCTAGACAATTGTAATTCCCAATTGGTGGACTTCAGTGGAAAGAAGAAAAAAGACTTTGGAGTCCCATAGAATTGAATTCAAGTTGCAGTCTTCCCACTCTGTCAGTTTGGGCATATGACATTTTCTGACAGTATATAGAGAGCTCATACCATTTGATCAGAGCTGGCAAATGGTGTGACTTCAATCTACTATCTGAGAAATAGTGATTGATAAGAATAAATTGTACATGCAACGTACAGCTGTTCAAGCCTGACTGTTATGGATATACCTCCAACCTCAAGGTTTAATTATTCAATACCTTGAAAAAATATACTGGGAAAATCAGTATAGTCAAAATACACAGAGTCCCAAAGAAGTTGGATCCAAGCAGGTACGCACCAAGGCAAGTCATAATTACATTATCCAAGATTAAAATGAAGGAGAGAATCCTAGAAGCAGCAAGAGAAAAGAAGTCAGTTACCTACAAAGGAGTTCCCATCAGACTGTCAGCTGATTTCTCAAAAGAGACCTTACAGGCAAGAAGGGGCTGGAAAGAAGTATTTGAACTCATGAAAGGCAAGGACCTACATCCAAGATTGCTCTATCCAGCAAAGCTTTCATTTAGAATGGAAGGGCAGATAAAGTGCTTCTCAGATAAGGTCAAGTTAAAGGAGTTCATCATCACCAAGCCTTTAGCATATGAAATGTTAAAGGGACTTATATAAGAAAAAGAAGATAAAAAACATGTATAGTAAAATGATAGCAAACTCACAATTATCAACAACCACACCTAAAACAATAACAAAAACAAACTAAGCAAACAAGTAGAATAGGAATAGAACCACAGAAATGGAGATCACATGGAGGGTTAGCAACAGGGGAGTGGGAGGGGAAGAGAGGGGGAAAAGGTACAGAGAACAAGTAGAATAAATGGTAGGTAGAAAACAGACAGGGGGAGGGTAAGAATAGTATGGGAAATATAGAAGCCAAAGAACTTATGACTCATGGACATGAACTAAAGTTTGGGAATGTGGGTGGGAGTGGGTGTGCAGGGTGGAGTGGAGTGAAGGGGGGAAAATGGGACAATTGTAATAGCATAATCAATAAAAGATATTTAAAAAAACCCAACAAGCTCCCAGGTAGTGCTGATGCTGCAGGTGTCTGGTTCACAATGACTAGCCAGAGCCTAGACTGTAAGTAGGAGCCATGGATATAAACAAACCTAGCCAAGAACCCTGAAACACCAATTCAAAACACCCCAATGTTCATAGCAGCATAATTTACAGTAGCCAAGTGCTAGAAGCAACCCAAGTGTCCATCAGTAAATGAGTTGATCAAAAAACTACGTTTTACACAACGGAATTCCATGCAGCAGAAAGAAAGAGCTCCTACCCTTTTTGACAGCATGGATGGAACTGGAGAGCATTATGCTAAGTGAGATAAGCCAGGCAGTGAAAGACAAATACCACATGATCTCACCATTAACAGGAACCTAATCAACAAAACCAACAAGCAAGCAAAGTATAGCCAAAGACTTTGAAATTGAGAACAGGCTGACAGTGATCAGAGGGTAGGTGGGAGGGGATGATGGGAGGAAAAATGGGGAAGGGTTTTCAGGAAAGGACACATGGACAAAGATGGGTAGGATCAAGGGTGGGGGGTGGGGATGGCTGGGGTGTGGGGATTGGTGGGGGGAAAATGGAGACAACTGTACTTTAACAATAATTAAAAAACAAACAAACCTGGCTTCAAATCTATTTGTCCTTTCCACCCTCCGTGTCCTAGGACAAGTAAACAAACTTCTCTGAGCTTCAGTTTCGACATCTTTAAATAAATATAGTGCACCTTTTCTCTTGAGTTGTGTTAATGTGATGAGATTATGTCAATAGACTATGTATATTAGGCATTATGTTTCCTGTGACATGTCAGTGATCTGACATGTGCACCGTTGTGTGTATTTTAAACTGAATGTTGCTAAGTAGCAGGGCCTATGCCTGATTTAATGGTATGGAAAAGTGCCTGGGAGCACAGCACCTAGAAAGCAAAGGACAGTGGCGATAAGATGACCAATGGGGTAGGAATCAGAAGACTTGGATTTTAGTCATTGCTAGTCTTTGGGAGGTTCAAACAAGATCATGTATGTGAAGACACTTTGAAAATTGTAAATCACCTTATATACACCAGAGAAAGTCTAAGTGCCAGTGAAAGCTGATGGAAAAAACCTGAGCATGATATGTTGCCAGCAGGACAATGGCTTACTCTTGTGTAGACCATATACATTTCCAAGCATTTTTATGTTTGATCTCCAGTTAACACTGATCTCTATGGAATATTCACAGCAGACCAGAGTGTGCAGGGGATTAAGGTTGGTAAGACTCTTTTTACTGCAGACAAGAGGTTAAGTGCCAAGGGCTAGGAAAAATCATTATTGCTAGTTCAACCTCTTTAATTTATAGATGAGAAAATGAGGCTTGTCTCAAACATTGAGTGTGGTCCCTCCTCCTCTCCTAGTCTCTTCCCTGTGCCTCAGTTTTCTTATCTGTGAAATGGGGTATTAACAGTACGTAGCTCATAAAGTTGTCAGAAGGATTAAATGAGTCAATATTTGAAAAGCCCTTGCAATGGTGTTTGGTATAAGGTAAGTGCATTATGAATATTAGTTAAATAAAAGAGTACTTGGCCCCAGAGGAAAACACAATACTATACCTCTACCCACATTTACTTCCTTTACACTCTTAGATATTGTGAGATGTGGGTAGTTCTTCTACAAGGCTACAGAAGAAAGGGAAAGAAACAGAAAATAAGTCACATGTCAAAAGTGACAGAGTAGCAGGGCTGGGACTTGAATTCAGTTCTATGGGACTCCAAAGCCTTTATTTTTCTTTCCACTGAACTCCATCACTCATGAATCACAGTTCTTGGCCAGCTGAAATGAACAAGTCCTGTTCAGGAATAAGAGGTAAGTACCTACCTGAAATGTCCCTTCTCAAGTAAATTTTGGGACTACTGGAAGGTGGATGGTTTGTGACTTTACTTTCTTTTTATGTATTTGTTTATGTGTGTATTATTTTTAATATCCTGAAACCAGTCACTTGAAAACTTACCCTAGAATTCCACAATACAGGTTTAGAGGACTGGTTCTGAAACAGAGATAATTTTAATTGCCAGGAAACATTTGGCAATGTCTGGAGACATTTTGATCATAACTGGGGATGAGGTGCTATTGTGATCTAGTGGGATCTAGCCAAGGATGTTGCTAACTATCCTGCAAAGCACAAAACAGCCCCTACAACAAAGAATTTTCTAGCCCCAAATGTCAACAGTGCTGAGTTGAGAAAGCATGGTTTAGAGAACATCGAACACGAGCACCATGAAAGGTGAGCATTGGGAGGGATCCTAAAGGTTGTCTATTTCAGTTTCCCAGCAGATGCATTAAGTCATGTCTACAGTAGGCCTGAAAAGCAGTTCCTATGAGGAATGAAAACTAACATGTTGCTTCTGAGTTCAGAAATGTTCAAAATGCAAGTGCTGGGACTCAGGAATCATTGCATGATTCCAGTATCCCCATGGATTCATTCACATCCTGTTCTGAAATGCCTCTTCTGTGTGCCAAGTCCTGCTACGTCCACCCAACTTTTAACCTGCCTCTTTTCCTTTGGCTTACTATTCCCAGGTTGACAATTTAATCTATCCAGTTCTACTATTATTCTCCCTCTTTAAGTAAACTTTTAATTGAAGTGCAATATACTGGGTGTGGCAAGTCGGATTACCTTTGTGAGTACACAAAACACAGAGTTTATTCTTGTATTATTATTCATTATTATATTACTTATTTGTATTACAACTATGAACCTACTTTTGCCCACCCCATATATATTGTACAATATAAAGCAGAAACTGTAAGTGTGATCGATGAACTTTCACAAAGTGAACATTTTGTGTAAACACAACCTGATTCAAGAACCAGGGTGTTGCCAGCATCCCAGGAGTCCTCCTTAGCCTTCTAGGGGGCCCAGCACTCTGCCAAAGGCAACCTCTACCCTGTCTTGTAACACCAGAGATTCATTTTGCCTGTATGTGTGTATATATATAATGATGTACATGATTTATTTTCCTGTGTCTGGCTTCTTTTGCTCAAAATTGTGATTGTGATATTCAACCATGTTGGATGTGGCAATAATTCGTTCTTTCTTATTGCTATATAATATCCTATAGATATACCACAATTTATTCATCTATTTTACCATTGTGTTACTTCCAGTTTGGACTATTATGAATAGCATAGTGGTGCTATGAATATTCTTGTACATATCTTCTGGTGGACTATGCATGTATTTGTTATGTCTATAACTGTGGTGAAATTGCTTGGTCCTAGGGTTAATAGATAGTGCTAGACAGTATACTGAAATGGTGGTACCAATTCACACTGCCATTAGTCATGTATGGGAGTTCCAGTTGCTCCACATCCTCGCCAGGACTTGGTAATGCTAATGTCTTTTTTCTACCCATAGGTTGCTAAAGAACCTAGGAAACAGAAACTGAGGTTTAAGACTGAGAAGAACAGAAATTATGTTTAAATGATTAAATAGAGTTGCCACATTTAGGAAAAAGAAATACAGGATATTTAGTTAAATTTGAATAACTGCCTCATGCAAAATTTTAGACATACCTATACTTGAAAATTGTTCATTCTTTATTTGAAATTCAAATTTCACTGAAGATTCTGTATTTTACCTGGAGGGCAGGGGGAAAGACTTAATATTAGATACTTATGTGGGAGCAGTGGGTAACTGCTCCCACATTTACAGGAATGGGAAGTGGTGAGGAGAAGCCAAAACAATGCAGCTTCCTTAGCATGTACAGGAAACTCTATCTCACTCCTCCAGATAGTGATCAGAGACCAAAGAACCCAAAGGTCAGCAAAAATTGATTTCTATCTAAATTATTGTATTTCCTCTGGGAACACAAAATTGTTTATTCCTGGATAAAGGAAGGAAAATTGAAATTTCGTGAGCAGTTTCTACTGCCAGTTTCCATGCTAAAAAATTATATTTTCAATCTTTTCTGCTGAGGTGAAATCCCATGCTTGAGGAAGTTACGCAGCTCTCGTCCAGGATCAAAGCCAAGCGAGTGGAAGCCAAGGCCCACACTCCTTCATTCTACCAAGCCCACTGCCATTTTGGAAGGAGTTTTACAGACTAGCCTAGGTCCTGTATGGCTTTCCTTCTCTCATGCAGTCGGAGCTGTCCTGATGGAATCAGGCAAAACCCCTATCGCTCGCCTTGGCCTTCCCAAGGCTCTTAATTCCCTCTGGTTCCATCACTTCTTTTCTCTTCTGTCCACCTTCCCTGGCTTTCAGCTGCCTACCAAATAATCCCATGGGTTATATGCAATCTGTTTCTGGAACAAGAAAATAAATAAAGTCATTGAGTAAGCTGTATAATATGCTGATGTGAGCAAAATTAACTTCATCTCTGTGTCCCAGATTTTGTTTCAGTTTTTAAGTTTCACGCTGTGTCCTTTGACCCACTTCACTGTCCACAGCAGGCATAGCAGAGCTTCCTAGTTGATTATCTGAGTTCCTTACACTGTAGCTGCAAATTTTTTGTTAGTAATAATGGCTGGGATGGCATGACAACTGAGATAAATACCATACTGGGAATAGTATTGATTATAAATAATCATCTATTACAATACCAAGAGATTTGCCCCCTGTCCCTTTGTCTTGTCAATCATTAGTACCTAAGTTATACTATTAAAAAAGTAATGCAACATAAGTCTCTAGAGGAGAAAAATCTGGGCAGACTTCTGCATTGTAGTTTATGCTTTGACCCCAAATTCCTGCGAGTGAATTATCCTATGATAAGTTCTATTGTATTCTATGGAGTTGCCTGCTCTGTTTGTCGGTCTTACAATACCTTCTCATTATAGAGGTATTACACCTTTGCCCCACTGTCAGACAGAAGACCCTGCTTTAAAAAAAATCATTTGCAGTTTTTTCTCCAGCACCCAAAATCCCACCACAGGCCTGTTCTCAGTCTGAGTATGCATCTGGAGGCAGCTGTCCCCCACCCTGCCTCCCCAGCACCTCTGGGTGTCATTACAGAACTCTGCAGTCTCTGCATCATACTCAGTTCCTCCTGCCTAGTGTACCAGTCACAGTGTAGACCAGAAAATGCTGTCCCAAAATATATCTCTTTGGTATAAGGGTCACTGTGATCTGGTTATTTTGAGAAAAAATAGACATAGAAGGAACTCTGACCGCAGAGAAGAGGTTACCTTTTAAGAGAAATTTACACATAAAAGAAACCTTCCTTCCTCATTCAGGAAGAGAAGGATGACTCTAAATCTCAAGAAACTCTTAGGAATGGAGAAGGTGCCAGACTAAAAACTGCATAACAAACTCTTGTGTCCTTGGTCACCTCCCCTTAGTTGCCCCCACTTCTCTCTTTAGCCTAAAGATAGTATTGAGGCCTGTATTCTAAGCCACCACTGAGAGTCAGTCATTTCCCTGGGTGTCTATATGAGATATGCGTGTCATGAAACTTCTGTTTGTTTTTTCTCCCATTAATCTGTCTTTGGTTACAGGGGCCCCAGCCAAGATCTTAGAAGGGTAGAGAGAAAGTTATTTTTTCTTTCCCTACAGTGTCATTTCTGAAATTTGGCCAAAACAATGAAAACTCCCTGTTATGAGAAAATTAAAATATGATTATGCAAAGTTGAAAGTATGGCATTTCCTAATTTAAGTGAAATTATTTCTATTAAAAAGTGTCACTCCAAACACATTCTACATCATGTTAAAAACTATGTTCATGCCTGATAATGCTTAAATGAGCTCTCTCAGTAGTATTTGTGTTGTTTTTTTTAAGATTTTATTTATTTATTTTTAGAGAGGGAAGGGAGGGAGAAAGAGAGAGAGAGAGAAACATTGATGTGCGGTTGCTGGGGGCCGTGGCCTGTAACCCAGCATGTGCCCTGACTGGGAATCGAACCTGCGATATTTTGGTTCGCAGCCCGAGCTCAATCCACTGAGCTATGCCAGCCAGGGTATTTGTGTTTTTGATAGTGCAAGACTGAGAATCTGACACCAGGGAAGTCCAATAATGCTCCTTTCATCAAGAAAGGGATCTTGGTTCACTAAAATGTTTAATTTGGGGTCAAGGTGGGGATAAACAACACATGATAAATTGGGTCCTTCCATCTCTCCGTCATCATTCTACTATCACTAATCTCTCTGGTGACCTAAGTCATTAGGCTTCTCTACTTTTATCTTACAACGTGTGAAACTGGTGTCAGGCATAAATAGTTTGAGGGGAAGACTACCTTCTCACACCCAAGCCCTCTAGGCCTGAACTAAGAAGCTGCTTACATGACCCACTCTATTTTTCTAGTTCTTTGATTACCATTTTCCCCCTCATTGGTCAGACAACATTCTTCACTACTCTGACAGCATTCCCTCTGCCCTGTTCTTGCTGTGAGTTCCTGCCTCCTGTTTCTCTCTTTACCTGTTAACATCTCATCACAAATGCTACCTTCTCCAGGAAGCCATTTCTAATCCTCCAAATTTGATTTGCCTCTCTCCTTTCTCTAAACTTGCTCATCACTTTTATGATGTGGTGGGAAAACTACTGAGCTTGAGGTTAGGACACTGGGCTCTAAACATAACATTGATACTTGGCTACTTCTGTGCCTTTGCTCTAAATGACAATGATGGTATCTTACCTTCCTTCTTCCCAGGGTTATTGAGAAAGCTACAAGAAGCTATATAGTCATGTGCTGCTTAACAATGAGGATATGTTCTGAGAAATGCATCATTAGGTGATGTCATTGAACATCATCAAGTGCATCTACACAAACCTTGGGGGGATAGCCTACTACACACCTAGGCTCTATAGTATAGCTTATTGCTCCTAGGCTATAAGCCTCTACAGCACACAACTGTACAAAACAACTTGAGGTTAAATCAAACACAAGAGAAAATGATGCAATTAAGAGATGTGGTGAACAGAAGATGTATGAGGCTGCTGGCATAACATAGCATACTGTGTTATAGCAAACTTTTCTGTTATAAATAGACAGAATACACTCTAAAATAATGATAAAAAGTGTAGCATAGTAAATAATATACAGGGTCCAATAGAAGTAATGCCTGCTTGAGTGTTGCTAATAATATGGGTGTCATAATTTATAGTTTTAATTTGAACATTTCACCTAAAATGTCATATGGTATGCTTGAGTGTGATATTGTTGTGTTACAGAACTATATGCTTAAAATTTTTTTTGTAATAAATATGGGGTGTTATTAGTGCTGGACCCTGGATAAACCAATAACACAGTAGTTTATCTTTATTATCAGTCAAGTACTATGTCCTGTACATCATTGTATGTGCTGTAGTTCTATACAACAGGCAGCCCAGGTTTGTTTATACCAGCATCACCACGAACATGCGAGTAATGTGTTGTGCTATAATTCTAAGCAACACACTTAGCGACAGAACATTTTCAGCTCTGTTATAATCTTTTGGGACCACTGTCATATATGCAGTCCATTGTTGACTGAAATGTTATGCGGTATGTGACTATACTAACTTCAGATATGAGATTTAGATATGTGCGTTCTGAAACTTATATATTTTTTCTTTCTTTTTAGCTTGTTGGCTGTTTTTTTCTGGGGGGAATGACTGGGCTTCATTATCTTTGTGTCCCCAAAGAAGTGACC
Organism: Tonatia bakeri; assembly: GCA_004024845.1. Taxonomy (NCBI): domain Eukaryota; kingdom Metazoa; phylum Chordata; class Mammalia; order Chiroptera; family Phyllostomidae; genus Tonatia; species Tonatia bakeri. Next base: position 60,385 of record PVIA01004522.1, read on the forward strand.
TCTATATAGTCTAGAAAACACTAAGCCCTTGAAAGGTTTTAGTACATTCTACCTTAAAATGTGGCATCTTGGCATGTTTAATATCTTAAGCTGAAGGAGTCTGAGAAAAAAGCAGAGGCAGGAAAGTCACTCTGACCTCCCTCTCCTTACCCTTCTTCCCTGAAAGCAAGAGATAAACCTGTCTTGTGAAAGGAATTGTCCCTGAACCAAAAAGAAGGAAGGCATCCTTATCACCAGAGACAGGAAATTCAGGGCTGTGAATAAGCAAATCACGTTATTTCTTTGCCATTTAGTACCCTTAGGACAAATGCGTTGTCTTGTCAATTCTTCACAGATTTCTTGTTTCTTTGTCTAAAAGGTAAAAAAGCTTCTTGCCCCAGTCACTTCAGGTCTTTCGTTCTCTTATGAAGGCTCCCATGTATATGTAAAAATTCTGTAAAATTTTTAGCCTTTTCTCCTGTTCATCTTGTCTGTCAGTTTAATTTTTAGACCCTGCCAGGGACCCTAAGAGGGTTAAAGAAAACTCTTCTTTTTCTAGATGATAATACCAGCTTATTTAATCATTTATACTAGTGATTTTTAATTAGGGTGATTTCCTCCCAGAAGACATCTGGTAATATCTGGTGACAGTTTGATTGTCACAACTTGAAGTAGCAGGTGAGAGGAACTGCCACTGGCCTCTAGTAGGTAGACACCAAGAATGCCTCCCCCTAACTCCTACCTGCCTATTCCTGCCAATAAGGAACTATTTGGCCCAATAGTGTCAAGACTGAGAAACTCTGATTCATGCTGTCATATTGTTAAGAGGATTTGAACAGTTTACAAATTTATGTATATAGTAACAGGATACAAAATGAAAAATGAAGAAATTAAACATAAGGAAAATAAAGCCTGGAGCAAATTTAGTGCATGCCTTAAGGTTTCCACAGTGTTAGACATCTGAGCTGCAAATTAGACTCTGAACTTCCTACCAGGAACACAAATACTTAGGAGATTGACCATGTCCATAAAGTAAAAACAGATTGAGACCCAGAGAAATTTCTCATCAAGGCCCTCAAAACAATGTACAACATGGAATGGTCAAGGCCTTTAACAATTTCTCAACAATAAAGAGAACAGTGATTTTCCTGAACCCATTTCCTAATTGTAGAGTTGAAGCCCAAGGCTGGAGTACAATCACCAAAAGTGATCTATGAGAAGCTAAAATTATCCCAGCGAAGTACTTACCTCTCTGATAAGCTCGGACGATTCAAGATTAAAAATCAGATTATTTAGATTATTCAGAGAAACACATGGATGCATATTCTTTGACAATCTTCCATGAATAATATTTTCACTGGCTGAGGTTTGATAAGAACTGGCCAGCAGTGAGGCTATACTAGAAGTCTTTGGCAAGAACCTGAGTTCAGATTCCCAACTAGGGCTGCTTCTTATACACAGGAACTGGTATGCAGAGGAAAAAACAAATAAGGCAAATGCATTGTTATAAAAATTTAAAGTTGCAACCAGGACAACACAGCCAAACAGAAGGTCACTCTAGTAGCTCAGAGGGGAACTGAAGAAAGGCTAGCCTAATTCAATGTGGAGGTGAGCTGCAGGAAGCCTTTGTTTTCCTCAGAAACCAGTTCTAAAACTCTTTTAGCAGGTGACCAATGAGGAAATTTAGAAAAAACAATTAACCAACACAGGCAACCATAGATATTGAAATGACCCATTTAAAACAAGCTGATAATGTTTTGTTAAGCAGTACATTTTGTGCAGGCACTTAGGAATTATGTGTGGCTGATCAAAGTCCCTTAGTTCCATACCATTGAGCCTGAACAACTTTTTTATCAGCTGTTAACAAAACCCGCCCACTGTGACAACAAGCGTTCAGTGAAACATTGTGGAGTCTAATTTTAAGTAGTGTAACTTCCTGGTGAACAGAGATAAAAGAATTGCAATACAGAGCCTTAGGCCATGTAATGAGTTCACCTTTCTCCATTTGGATTTGGATCCATTGGTCTGGTTGGAAGGGATTCATAGACTTGGAGTTAATATTTTTAATGTTCCCCTAGATTCCAAGGTGCAGTGAGGACTAAGAATCACTGTATTAAAGGAAATCTATCTAAAATGATGATTTGAGTATTAAAGTAGTGGAGCTTAAGTCTTTTACATAAATATAGTTTCCCCCTCCACTTAAAGTTTTACCCCAAACATGTATAATTTAAAAACTCTAGCTGAAATAACATGATCAATGAGGACAATCTAAAAAAATCATAAAAATATCAAAAGAAAAAATCTCTTGTAAATCTACCATACAAACCAAACCACCATCAACACTAGTGGTATATGTCCTTCCATTTAGTCTAATAAAATAAATACTTCATGTTCAAGGCCATGTTTTCATGAGGATACTTTCAAATGTGGCAATAAAACCATTTCTCCTACAGTGCAGGGAAGAATGCTTTTCTTGCTGTTTGTTATAATTGGGAAGCAAGTATTTATTCAATATCTCTTTTAAAGAGAAGTGGTATCCGATTATTATCTGATTTGTTGAGACCCCCCCCCCCCACCATCATGACTCTGAGTTGGTGTGAAGGGGCGGAGTCTTTCTAAGAAAGTTTAATTTGAGTTCTTTTTGCTCATCCTACAATTTACATTTCTCTGCAGAATTAAAGGTTGAAATACTATTGGTTGAATGAATGAGTCTTTTGGGTTACCTTGCAAGTCCCAATTTGTATGCAGCTGTTCTGAAAACCCTCAACGAAAACCAGATTCCTTACTTAGGCAAATATTTATTTCCTCAGACTTAAGTCTTGCCTTTATTCTGTTTCTCCCTTCACATCTTTCTTGGAACTCTTTGTCTCCAGTAGGATCTCAGCAGAGAGGAACCCCCAAGGATATCGCCAACTCTACCCGTGCTTAGCATATCTGGTATCTGGTCATAGTAACAGTATAGCAGTCCCGTAGATGTCTCAGATGTACTATCTTGGCTAAAAGAACCAGAAAACCAATGAAGTACAGCATTGTATTTTAAATTTTGCTTAACTTAAATTCGAATGAGAATTACCGGTCCTTAGAGTCATATGGGTTGAAGAACACTTACCCGGTGATTTTATATAGCAAATGGCTGCACCCACTTTGGTACAAAACATCTCAAAAGAGCTTTATTTTATTTTAATATTTTTGTAAGCAGTCAAGTGTGTTAAATGATTTTAAAGTTTGTTTTATTGTGTGTGGGGAGAGAGTCCCCTCTAGCCCTGTCCCCAGACTGAACTGATGATGGAAGTAAAGAGGGTTAAGACAGTGGTAGCTCCTAACCATAAAATCAATTATCATAACGTCTAGAATGTTGAATTTGGGTGGTGTCTGTAACTTGAGTAATTCCCATTCAATATTTTATAAGAGATAGCAAAACCATTTGTGACTGTTCTAGTTGATATAAACAGATCTCAAAACATCAATGGAAATACAATTATCTGGTGGCTAGAAAACACTTAAAGTGATGACAAATTTAATTCAGTTAAAAGGCAGCAGTCTATACAAACACTTGTTTATAAAATATTTCTTTTTCCCAAAAGTGTCCAGAGGAACTCTTTCAGACCAGGGTCTATGTGGTAAAAGGGGCAGCCTGTAAATTCATACACATTTGTCTTCATTTTCTCTCCCCCAAGTAAAATTCAAGTGAGTTTCAGTGTGGTCTTAAGTGCTAATTTTTCAGTGAAACTTGTGGCCAACCATGGTGCCTGCTCAGGCCTCCAGGCTTCCTCTGCATTTTGCTAAGGAAGTGCTCTTAGAGCTGGTTAGCTCTCAGGAGGCAAACTAAGCACAGGCTTAGGGCATTGATAAAACTGGTGGTAAATATTTTGGAAAAATATTAATCTCCCTCTCCAAATAAATGTAATCCTTGATGGAAATAATCAAAGTGATATTGGACTTCTTTGTACTTATTTATTTATTGAGGGATGTGGACCAGTAGCACCCACAAGTAGCAACCACATGTAATTAAGTTCTCTGAAGACAGCTATTTGGTACTGTTATATACATATTTACTTATATTTACAAATTTTAGAGAGAGGGGAAGGGAAGGAGAGAGAGGGAGAGCAACACTGGTGTATGAGAGGAACATTGATCAGTTGCTTCTTGCATGTGCCCCAATCAGGGACTGGGTTTTTAAGGTGAGCTGTTTTCAGGTCCCTTGTTTCTACCTGAGTCTGAGCTCTATGGGTGCTGTCCATTCACCTTTTTAACATAGCACAGTGCCTGGAACAGAGTACATGCTCAATAGGTATTAAAAAACAATAAATGAATGAACAAATGTATGTCATAAAAACTGTAAGTCCCGTACACACAATTTTGGAGTCTTTAAACTAGATATGCAGACATAAGAAATGCCACCTCTCAACCCCACTTCCTTTTTAGATACTATTTTAAACAAATGCGTTTGCCTTAGGGACCTAGAAGTTGAAGGGAGGAAAAGAAGCTTCTTTCCCCTGCTTTCTTTAAACCATAAAAGTGAGAAAAGTGAATCATTCCCTCAACAGTGAAAATACTGAGAGCTGCCTTGGTAATACTGCCAATAGCAACCCAGCCATAAATCAAGAAATATAACAAGTGGCCAGATTGGGATGATTTCAAAAAATTGTTTTTGTTATAGAAAAACAGAGACATTTAGAGTTAACTTTTGATAATAAAACAATAATAAACCTCAAAATGATTGAAACAGAAATGGTGCTTCCTCCCCACCAGTAAAACCAATTCCAACAGCAAATCTTGAAACTCATTACAAAATAAGAGAAAAACTTCCTAGAAGGAATTTAGAATATTCTGTTTAAACATGCCAGTCATAATGGTGACACAATGATTTTTTCTTTAATGATTAAGGACATATTTTCCCTTTAAAAAATGTATCTTCTAGTGGTGCATTTTAAAGAAAAAGTCATGATATTCACAGATTTAATACTCACTACTGCCAAATTAAATTTAAAAGACAATTACATGTTGCAGACATGTGGGTTTTTAAAAGATTACCCTAGATCAACACCTACCATTGAATTCTGCCTTGGCTTATGTTAGTTACATGGTAAGATTTTATTGGCTCTATAATTGATTATTTTTGAAATAAATTTCATTTGAAAGAGGATAGGAGAGAAAGACAAAAGATTTGCAAAATGGAAAAGGCATTCTGCATTGTAAAAATACTTACCACACAGAGGTTAACTGCAGAGGGCAGTAACCAGGTCAACCTCTGGAAGGCTCAGGAACACTGAATTAGCTGCTTTGTTGCTTCAGCCTAAGGTTGTAATCACCAAGGGTGGGGTTAGGGGTGGGGAAAGTTAGGAGGTGGGACTGGAGGAAAGAAATCTTGCCAGAGCTGTCTTTTCTGCCTAGGGGTGCAATGTTTTTGTATTTAAGAATGTGGATGCTGCATTTTATCTCATTGCATTTATTTTATGTGACATTTGGCGGACAATATTGCTCCCAAAGACAGCGAGATTTATTCAGGATTGGGATAAATTTATTCAGGATCCTACATTTTACGAAGGTTCAAAGCTTCTACATTTAGTTAGTATTTCTATAGTTCATTTATTTCCTAAGGCCTTTAAGGTTCTTGAGACAGGTTTTAAAGTAAGAACCGGGAAACTAGTCTTATTTCTCAGAAGTGCTACCAGAGATATGCAAACTTCCTCTTGCCAGGTTATTGGGATTTCTGTTCAAAAGAGCTGTGTGGCATGAACGAGGAAAGATATTGAAAGGTTAGGGGCAGAGCAGGGACATGGTCAAGGGCATTTTGGAGCCACCTGTCTGGTGCCAGTGTGGAACCTGGATTCTAGAAGGCAAGACTGACATCAGTGGCTTCCTCCAGGAGTAATTTCATAGAGAGTGAAGGATGGAGAGGGCCTGAGCAGAGGTGGAAAGCAAGAGGATGGGTTGAAAGGAAAATCATAATAGGAAATGGCAGGTCTTAAGAACTGCGCAGAGGGATGAGAGAGGAAATGAATCACTTAATGAATCATTAGGCACACAGACAGACACACAATAGTGTATATAAAAACCTTAATTGTTTCTGGTTGCTGACAAAAAAATTTGTTAGTTTAGTTGAGGTTAGAATGTCATTCTCTCATTGCGACTAACAATTTGTATTTTCTTTCATGTGTTTGAACATAAAATTTGAATGACTGGCCCTTTTGTATCTCAGCCACTGACATGACATCCAGACTGAGAAAGATCTGGAAAATTCAGGGCCACATGAGCCATGGACACAACCACATTGGCAAACACAAGGAGGCCGAGGTAATGCTGGTGGCTTGCATCATCACAGGATCAACTTCAACAAATGTTACCCAAGTTACTCTAGAAAAGTCGGTATGAGGCATTAAAGAGGTACCACAGCTTCTGCCCCACTCTCAACTTTGATCAACTGTGGCCCTTGGTCAGTGAGCAGATGGGTAAACGCTGCCAAAAGCAAGACTGGAGCTGCTCCTACCACTGATGTGGTGCAATCAGGCTACTACAAAGTTCTGAGGAAGGGGGAGCCCCCAAAGCACCGTGTACTAATGTAGGCCCAATTCTTCAACAGAAAAGCTGAAGGCAAGATGAAGGGTGTTGGCGGGGCCTGTGTCCTGGTAGCTTGAAGGCACACAGATGGGAGTTTATTTAATGCTCACAAGTGCTTTGTAAAAGAAAAAATTGAATGACGCACATCACTAAAACTGTTTTATGTTTTCCCTGGTTAGACATGTATACAGAAGGACTTGTTTATGAAGGTGGGAGATTGTGGTTGAGGACCAATTCCAAGAGAAAAGTGGTCAGGACAAGTATGTGTGACTCTTGACATTGACCAGAATACTTTAGGGTCATTGCCCTTTTCAGACATGATCAGGCACCTTCAGGGTGGTATGGCCATAGACACATTGCCCTTTTCAAAAAGGACTAAGGACCCACCAGCCTGTGCCAAGTGGAATACTTCCTGGAGCAAGTTCTGTTAAGTAACCCCAGTAACCTGGAGTTAGCCATTCAGCAAATGTTTTTTTAATTTTGGTTTTGTTTTTTTCTCCCTCATCAAGTGTACCTTCATTTATTTATTTATTTTTCCATTGCAGTTGACATACAATATGGCATTAGTTTCAGGTGTACAATGCAGTTATTAGACATTTATGTACCTTACTAAGTACAGTGAGTCTAGTAACCCTCTGTCATCACACTAAGCAAATGTTTATCAGCACAGTATGGCATAGTGGTGTCATTGTGGCCTCTTCATTTGGAATTACCACTGGCTCACTGAGTGACCTTGGACTAATTAGTTGCTGCCTGTGTGTTTCAGGTTTCTCATAAGAGTGTTGCTGAGGTTGAAAAGTGAACTGTCCTAGCACAGTCCATAAATATATAACAAGTACTCAGCAAATATCAATGTTCATTTTTCTCCCCTGAGTTACGAAAGTGAAAATAAATTGAAGAAGTAGAATGTACAGCTTGTCACATAGGATGTGGACAGTGAGGAAGAGGAAAGAATGAAACGGTTTCCAAGATTCTAGCCCAAGACATTGCTTGACGGTTGCATATCACAATTCTTTCTGACTCAAGTCAATGTTAAGCAACAATGGGTTTTATGGCCTCATGTCTGAAAAATCCTGTATACAAGCAGCTTGTAGACCAATTTGTTCCAGGACTCAGCCCTGTGATCAGGGTCCAGGTCTCTCCTCTTGGCTCCATTATCCTTCATGCTGAGTTGTTCCTTCTCTGACTTCACGTGTGCTGTAGTGGCTTCCAACAGCTCCAGGCTTCTCCTCCCAGATTCTGGGGCAAGAGAAAAAACTAACAATAATTAACACCCATATTTGCTTACTATTGTTCTAAATTTTTACACTTGTAATTCTCACAAGGATGAGGTAGGTAGGAAAACTGAGGCATATTAAGTAACTAGCCCAAAGTAACCAATAAGAGACAGAGCCAGCATTTTTGCCCAGGCTGTCTGGTTTTGCAGTCTGTGCTTGGATGTGCCTCTTCTGAAAGAACTACCATCTTTTTGAGTCCAGTCGCATTGCATTCATTGTGTTTGAGTCCACAAGGCTAGAATGTGATGTCTAATTGACCAGGCTTCAGTCCCATGCCTACTTGAAGAAGACAGGGGAAAACGCCACCCAGAGCTCCTGGGCTGGGCTTGGGGGTATAGTGGAGAAGGGGGATGACCTAGCAGAAGGATATCTAGATGCTCTATTCAGAATAAATAGCAAAACAAGTTTCCCATCACAATTAAGATGGAAAAAAAGAAGAAGAAAAGTTTTAGGGATAAAATGATAAACTCGATGTTAGAAAGCTAAAGCTTAAAATGTTAGAAAAACATTAATGTGAAGATGTGGCTCATTGGACATATTGATTCATACTTAAAACAAGATGACAACAAAAGGGTAAAAATAAAGTGACTGGTAAAGAAATGTCAAGCAAATGAAAAACAAGTGAAAGCAGGAATGGTAACATTACTATCAGACAAGGTGGAAATGCAGGCTAAAGGCACTTTGAGTTTAAGGACCATCCTTATATAAAAGGCACAGATAATCATTAAGAAGATATAACAGTTATTAAGTGGGAATCAAAAAAATGCCTATTTTAGGGGAGAAAACTGTACATGAACAATGATTAAAATAAAATTAAAAAAATGTCTATTTTAGCCTGGCTGGTGTGGCTCAGTGGATTGAGTGCTGGCCTGCGAACCACAGGGTTTCTGGTTTGATTCCCAGTCAGAGAACATGTCTGGGTTGCAGGCCAGGTCCTTAGTAGGGGCCATGTGAGAGGCAACCACACATTAATGTTTCATGCCCACTCTTTCTACTTCCTTTCCCCTCTGCCTAAAAATAAGTAAATAAAATATTTTTTAAAATGTCTACTTTAGCAGCCAAATACACATAGGCAGGGAAAATTTATAAATATACAATTATAATGAGAGATTTCAAAATACCTTTCTCATAATTAGCCAGAATTAACAGTCAAAAAACATTCATTATGCTGTGCACTTTAAACTGATACATTGATATAGGACAATTATATCTCAACAAAACCAGGGGGGAATTCTTGCAGACCAAAAAAATAATACAAAAGCTGTACATGTCAAAGCATTATTCAGTTGAACTGAATAACATAATGAAATAACTTTATACAGTACAGATAATGACCTGTATGACTCACAAAGAAAATATTTTTTCATAAAAATGTAAAATTATAAATATATGATAAAAGGTGATCTAAAAACCCATAAATAGTTAGAAATTAAGAAACAAACTCCTAGGTAAGTCTTGGATGAAAGAGGCAATAAAAGGGAACTCATAATTCTCATGAAACCAATGAAAAGGAAACCACTTCTTATTGAAACATACAGGGATCTGAAAGTGACACTAAGAGTAATATTTAGAGCTCTAAAAGAACCCAAAAATTAAAGAAACTAAATATTCATCTTAAAACATTTTTAAAAAATCAGGAAATTGAAACCAAGAGAGGTAAAAGTTTAAACAAATGATATACAAAAGGAACAGAAAGGATGAAAATAGTAAATAAGCCAGGCGGTGAGGGACAAATACCATATGATCTCACCTATAAGTGAAACCTAATAAACAAAAGAAAAAAGCAAACAAAATGTAACCAGAGGCATTGAAATTAAGAACAATCTGACAGTAACCAGAGGGGAGGTGGGAGGGGATAATGGAGGGAAGTGTCTTTAGGAACTACTATAAACGACACATGGACAAAACCAAGGAGTAGGGGTGGAAACAAGGGAAGGTGGTGGGTTTGGCTGGGGTGGGGGGGCAGTGGTGGGGGTAAATTCAGACAACTGTAATTGAACAACAATAAAATAATTAAAAAATAAGAAAATACTAAAAAAGATAAATAAGTCAAAATCTAGTGAAAATAACTCCAAAATTTTATTGAATAGACTAATAAACCATTAGTCTATTGGTTTATATATTTATATAAAATAGATGATTTACAATGTTGAAGAGGGAAAAAATAAAAAAATAAAAGAGATTAGGAATGAGAAAAGAATCCTAATCTAATGCATGTGAGAAAAGATGCATGAGACTCACTATAGACAACTCTACAGCAATGACTATGAAAACCTACCGGAAATGTATAATTTTCTGGCAAAATACAAACTATTAAAAAAGACCCAAGAAGCCCTGGTTGGTGTGGCTCAGTGGATCGAATGCCAGCCTTTGAACCAAAGGGTTGCTGGTTCGATTCCCAGTCCGGGCATGGGCATATGCCTGGGTGTGGACCAGGTCCTTGGGCCAGGGCACACAAGAGGCAACCATACACTGATGTTTTGATCCCTCTCTTCCTCCCTTCTTCTCTCTAAAAATAAATAAATAAAATCTTAAAAAAAATAAAAAAGACCCAAGAAGAGAGGGAAAACATGAATAGATCAATGATAAGCTGATTGAATGTTAAAAATGAGAAGACTCTAAAGCCAAATGACCCAAAGCTGAATTTTAGCTTACCTCTAAAGGTCTGATATTTCCAATGTTAAATTATTTAAACCCTTGCTATCCAAAGTGTGTCCACAGACTGGTAGTATCAGCATCACCTGGGATATGGTTAGAAACACAGGTTTAGCTACTCCAAGCCATAGAAAAATCTTCTAAATTTATGTTTTCAAGCCAATATAACTTTAATGCAAAAATTTAAGAAAAAATGTTCAGATGACTTGTAATTTTTAATTATAATTATAATTATAGATTAATCTCACTTCTGATTTAGAGAGGAAAATTATAAATAAAATATTAGCTTATAGAAACCTTTATTATACAAAAACAATGAAAAACAATAAACAAGATTTATTCCAAAACTGTAAGAGTGGTTCAATATTCATTAACATAATCCTTTACATTGATAAAATAAGGAAAACATCAGATGTTCAAACAATACTAAAATTCAGCAGCTACTATTTCTAAAATAATTCTAAGTATAGACATAAGAGCAAATTATTTAAATGGCAAAAGACTATTTAAAAGACCAAAAACCAATAGAAAATATAATTCTTTATGATACACTATAGTAACAATTTATTAATGATACAATATCTTAATGATACATTGTCCTCTGATACTTGGATACTATATAATAATCATAAAATAAAAATAGCAATGAACAGAGGCTGAGTGCTACTAATATGTTAGGTACTATTTAAAGTGTTTTAATTAATACTCAAGAAAACCTCCAAAAGTAGACAGTATTACAATCATGACTTGATAGTTAAAAAAACAGAGAAATTTAAAAGTTACATAATTTATGAGTGATGTAATTAGACATTGATTAAGATATACCATATTCAAAGCTTTTTTTCCACTATGTTGAACTTTAATCTAATGGAATAAAATAACACATTTACATTTCAACACATTTAAACATGGTATTCAATGGAATTATCTTAAATTGGAAGTTACTGAATAGAAAACACAAAATTCAAACCTAAGGGTTTGGGTTTTTCTATCAATATCAAATGTTCAATAATGAGGGTTATCTATTCTCTCAGCACAGTATTTAATTTTTTGTTTTATTTGTTAATAATTAGTGCAATAAAAGCTATATTGTAATTAGTTCTGTTTATTTACTTTATAAAAAATCACTTTTAGTAAAAATATAAAGTAGTACAAAAATTCCACCTAATCTTTTTTGTCCACATTTTTTAATTGTTGTTCAAGTATAGTTGTCTCCATTTCCCCCCACCCAATTCCAGCTATCCCCAGTTCCCACCTTGATCATACCCTACTTTGGCTTGGTCCATGTGTCCTTTATACATGTTTCTGAAAACCCTTCCTCCTTTTCCTTTCATTATTCTCTCCCACCTCCCCTCTGGTTAGTCAGATTGTTCTTAATTTCAATGTCTCTGGTTATATTTTGCTTGCTTGTTTGTTTTGTTGATTAGGTTTCACTTATAGGTGACATCATATGATATTAGTCTTTCACTGCCTGGCTTATTTCACTTAGCATAATGCTCTCCAGATCCATCCAAACTGTTGCAAAGGGTAGGAACTCCTTCTTTCTTTCTTTCTGTTGCGTAGTATTCCATCACGTCAATGTACCATAGTTTTTTGATCCACTCATTTATTGAAGGGCACTTATGTTGCTCCCAGCACTTGGCTACTGTAAATTGTGCTGCTATGAACATTGGGGTGCACAGGTTCTTTTGAATTGGTGTTTCAGGATTCTTAGGGTATAATCCCAGTACTGGGATTGCTGGATCAAAAGGCAGTTTCATTTTTAGTTTTCTGAGAAAATACCATACTGTTTGCCACAATGGCTGCACCAGTCTGCAATCCCACCAACAGTGTACTAGAGCTCCCTTTTCTCCACAAGCTTGCCAGCAATTGTTTGTTGATTTCATTATGATGGCCATTCTGACCAGTGTGAAGTAGTATCTCATTGTGGTTTTAATATACATCTCTCTGATGGCTAGTGATGCTGATCATCCTTTCATGTGTCTCTGGGCCCTCTGTATGTCCTCTTTGGAGAAATGTCTGTTCAGGTCATTTGCCCATTTTTTAATTGGATTGTTTGTCTTCCTGGAGTAGAGTAGTGTGAGTTTTTTATATATTTTGGAGATCATACCCTTGTCTGAGGTTTCATTGGCAAATACATTTTCCCATATGGTTGGTTCCCTTTTCATTTTGCTGATATTTTATTTTGATGAAGACCCATTTGTTTATTTTTTTTCCTTTATGTCACTTGCTCTAGGGGATATATCTGTGAAAATATTGTTGTGTGGAATATCTGAGATTTTCCTCTCTATGTCCTCCCCTAGGACTTTAATGGTGTTGTGACTTATATTTAAGTCTTTAATCCATCTTGAGTGTATTTTTGTATATGGTGTAAGTTGGTGATCAAGTTTCATTTTTTTGCATGTAGCTGTCTAGATCTCCCAACACCATTTGTTGAAGAGGCTATTTTTGCTCCATTTTATGCTTCTGCCCCCTTTGGCGAACATTAGTTTACCATAAAGACTTGAGTTTATTTCTTGGCTCTCTATTCTGTTCCATTCATCTATGTGTCTGTTCTTATGCCAGTACCAGGCTGTTTTGATTACCATGGCCTTGTAATATAGTTTGATGTCAGGTATGGTGATCCCTTCTACTTTGTTCTTCTTTCTTAAAATTGTTGAAGCTCTTCAGGGTCATTTATGGTTCTATGTAAATTTTTCAAATGTTTGTTCTATATCTGTAAAATAGGTCATTGGTATTTTAATAAGGATTGTGTTGAATGTATAAATTGCTTTGGGTAATATGACCATTTTGATGATGTTAATTCTTCCAATGCATGAACATGGTACATGCTTCCATTCGTTTGTATTTTTCTTAATTTCTTCCCTCATTGTTGTGTAGTTTTCTGAGTACACATTTTTTGTTTTGTTTTGTTTTTCCTCCTCGGTTAGGTTTATTCCTGTGTACTTTATTTTTCTTGTTGCTATATCAAATGAGATTTTCCCCCGATTACTCTTTCTGATATTTCATTGTTGGTGTACAAAAATGCCTTTGATTTATGAATCCTGTTGTTTTGTATCTTGCTGTTTTGCCAAGTTCACTTATAACCTGAGTAGTTTTTTTTGGTGGAGTCTATAGGTCTATAGGATTTTCTATGTACACTATCATGTCATCTGTAAACAGTGACAATTTTGCTTCTTCCTTTCCAATTTGAATGCCTTTTATTTCTTTTTCTTGTCTTATCACTGTGGCTAGGACTTCCAATACTACACTGGATAGAAGTGGTGAAAGTGGACATCCTTGTTTTGTTACTGATCTTAGTGTGAAAGCTGTAACTTTTTGCCCATTGAGTATGATGTTGGTTGTAGGTTTCTCATATATGACCTTTATTAGGTTGAGGAATGCTCCCTGTATTCTCACTTTGCTGTGTATTTTTATCACAAATGGGTGCTGTACCTTATCAAATGCTTTTTCTGCACCTACTGATATGATAATGTGATTTTTGTGTTTCATTTTGTTTATGTGGTATATTACGTTTATTGATTCACGAATATTGTACCATCTTTGTATCCCCGGGTTGAATCCCACTTGGTCATGGTGTGTGGTTCTTTTTAATATGTTGCTGGGTGCAGTTTGCCAATATTTTGTTGAGGATTTTTGTGTCTATGTTCATCAGCGATATTGGTCTGTACTTTTCCTTCTTTGATGTGTCTTTATCTGGTTTTGGGATTAGGATGATGCTGGCTCCATAAAAAGAGTTTGGGAGTCTTCCCTATTCTTGGATTTTTTTGTAATATTTTATGAAGAATAGGGGTTAGGTCTTCCTTAAGTGTTTTGTAAAATTCCCCTCTGAAACTCTCCAGTCCTGGGCTTTTGTGTGCCAGGGGTTTTTTGATTACTGCTTCAATTTTGTCTGCTGTTATCAGTCTGTTCAGGCTTTCTGCTTCTTCTTCATTCAGTTTTGGAAGATTATATTTTTCAAGAAATTTGTCCATTTCACCCAGGTTTTCAAATTTCTTGGCATATAGTTCTTCATAGTAATTTCTTATAATGCTTTGTATCTCTGTGGTATCAGTTGTAATCTCTCCTCTTTCATTTCTGATTTTGTTTGTGTCCTCTCTCTCTTTTTCTTGATGAGTTTTTTTAAAGGCTTGTCAATTTTGTTTGTCTTTTCAAAGAAACAGCTCCTGGATTTACTGATCCTTGGAATTGTTCTTTTAGTCTCTATGTTGTTTAATTATGCTCTGATCTTGGTTATTTCCTTCCTTCTACTCACTCTGGGCTTTGCTTGTTGTTGTCACTCTAGTTATTGTAGATGTGAGGTTAGGTTGTTTATTTGAAATGCTTCTATCTTTTTTTAGGTAGGCCTGTATCACTAAGATTTTCCTCTCAGAACTGCTTTTGCTGTGCCCATAGGTTTTGGACTGTTGTGCGTTCATTTTCATTTGTTTCTAGAAACTTTTTGACTTCTTTTTTGATCTAATTATTAACCCATTCATTGTTTAATATCATATTATTCAATCTCCATGAATTTGAGTGTTTTGGGTTTTTTTTTCCCCCTTGAATTGGTTTTTAGTTTCAGGCCCTTGTGATTGGAGAAAATTCTTGATATGATCTCAATTCTCTTGAATTTGTTGAGGCTTGTTTTGTGTCTTACCATGTGGTCTATCTTTGAAATGTTCCATCTGCATTTGAAAAGAATGTGTATTTTGCTTCTTTGGAATGAAAGTCTCTCTATATATCAGTTAAATCCATTTGATCTAGGTCATTGTTCAATGCTGCAATATCTTTGTTGATATTTTGTTTGGAAGATCTATACATTTTTGACCGTAGAGTGTTAAAATCCCCTACTATAATTGTGTTGCTGTCAATATCTTTCTTGAAGTCCCCCAAGGTTTTCCTTATATATTTAGGTGCTCCTATGTTGGGCACATATATATTTACAACGTTTATGTTTTCTTGGTGGATTCTTCTCTTGAGTATTATGAAGTGACTTTCTGTGTCTCTTTTTATGGCCTTTGTTTTGAAGTCTATATCCTATGATATGAGTGTTGCTATCCTGGGTCTTTTGTCCTGTCCATTTTCTTGGAATATTTGTTTCCAGCCCTTCACTTTGAGTCTGTGTAGGTATTTTGTTCTGAGGTGGGTCTCTTGTAGGCAGCATATGTGTGGGTCATGATTTCTCATCCATTCAGCTACCCTACGTCTTTTGATTAGAGCATTTAATCCATTTACATTTAAGGTTAGTATTGATAGGTACTTATTTTATTCATTGCCATTTTGCTTCCTTTGTACCTGTGTTCCTCTCTCTCTCTCACTCTTTTTCTTTCTTTTATTAAAGCAGTCCCTTTAGCTGTGCTGGTTTGGTGGAGGTGTATTCTTTTAGACATCTTTTATCTGGGAAACTCATTATTTCACCTTCCATTGTAATTGAGGACCTTGCTGTGTGGAGTAGTCTTTGTTGCAAACCTCTGGTTTTCATTACTTGGAATATTTCTTGTCATTCCCTTCTGGCTTATAGCATTCCCATTGAGAAGTCAGCTGATAGTTTTATTGGGGCTCCCTTGTATGTTACTTCCTGTTTCTCCCTTGCTGCCTTTAAGATTCTCTCTTTGTCTTGGAATTTTGCCATTTTAATTATGATGCATCTTGGGTTGGGCCTCTTTGGGTTCCTCTTGATTGGGACCCTCTGTGCTTCCTATATTTGTGTGACTTTTTTCTGTCATCAAACTATGGAAGTTTTCCATCATTACTTTTTCAAACAGATTTTCTATCCATTCCTCTTCTTCTTCTGGTATCCCTTTCATATGGATATTATTACATTTCATGTTGTCCTGCAGTTCCTTTAACCCTCTTTGTTCTTTTTTAGTCTTTTTTCCTTTTCTTGCTCTTTCTGGGAGTTTTTTCTACTTTGTACTCCTGCTCGCTGATTCAATCCTCTGCTTCACTGAGCCTGCTTTTGATTCCTTCTGCTGTGTTCTTCAATTCAGAGATTGTATTCTTCATTTCTTCTTGGTTCTTGTTGATAGTTTCTATTTTATTTCATGTTGATATAGTTTGCAGCAAGTTCCTCATAGATTCCCTGTAGTTTTTGGTAATTCTCTGTGAGCTCACTGAGCTTCCTTATAAGTATGGTTTTTAATTCAATATCTGATAGTTGACTTGCCTCTATTTCATTTAGCACTCTTTCTGAGGATTCCTCCTTTCTTTTTGTTTGAGATTTGTTTCTTTGTCTTCTCATTGTTTGTGAGACTCTTCTTGTTAGTCTCTGTTTCTTAAATTGATCTGTTCTGACTCCCTGAGTTTGTGGTGTGAAATTCTATGGTAGAAGTTCAGTGGTGCAGTCTCCTTGATCTCCTGAACTTGCTGCTCTTGGGATGCTGTTTATGTTGGCTCTGTGTTTGTCTTTGGGTTTTGATTGTTGTTGAATCTTTCTTTGGTGGGTCATTCCCTCCAGCTGGTTGACTGAGGGTCACTCCATCCACCACATCTTGTATGCTGTTGTGCAGGTGCTGCCAGAAAAAACCTACAAAGCCCAGGGAACAAACCCACATCCTCAAAAATATCTCCCCCTGCCCTATAATCTCAGTGTCAACAGCAAATGAACCAGTGTTAATAAGGGTATAAAGAGACTAAGACTATTAAAAGAAAGGAGAGAAATAAATTATAGTATAAATTCTAGTGACTTAATATGCACAACTTGATGGATAAGAAATGGATGTTAAGAAGTTATACAGGAAAGAAAATATTGTTAGTTATGGAGAAGACCACAGTAGATTTCATCTTAGTAGCCTCTAGTATTTACCACTGTTTTTTCTTTCTGGATCTGCCTCTGGTGATATCAGATGTTAACCCCATTTGACCTTAGGCAGCCTACTCTGAGACTTCCAGGGATCTACTGTCTATGGTAGTCTCGTTCAGTTGTTAATCTGGTCATTCTGCACTCAGCAGTCAGGTATAAGCACCACAGAGCCAGGACAGAGTCTCTCTGGGTGGAGGGGCTGATGTTTCCCCTCAGGCTGCTACCCCTCAGAGGGGAGTGGTCTGCCTGAGCATGTCAGCTGCTGCTATATGGGGGATGACTCAGCACCAGGATCCCAATGGCTACTCTCTCAGCTCTTTCCAGTCTCACCTCAGGCATTTCTAGCTCTGCTCCTGCCTTTGCTAGAACCTCGGGTAAGTGACAGCAAATAAAAATTTGTGTGTTGGCCCTTTAAATGGACTTTTGTGTCTCCAAACGTCTGTCTCTGCAACCCTGCCGCTTTTCATTGCTGGTTGTTATCTGTGTACTTTTTGGGCTCTGGTGCTCTAGGCTAGGGATCCCAGTTTAGGGTTTAAACCCAATTCTTCTCAGGGGGATCCAACCTACCACTCAATTATCCCTCCAGTGCTGCCGCCTGTGGATGCCCAGCCAGCACTCTTGAGTCTCCACTGCACTCCTTATCAGACTGATTGTGCTGAAGCTGATTCTTCTGTCTGTTTAAGGTTATAAGGCTTCTCTCTCACAATTGTTCAGTAGTTCGTTCTTGGTAATTTCTCCACAATTTAGTTGTAATTCCAGATTGGTCCTGGGAAGAGGTTAGTGTGGCTTCCATTCACGCCTCTGCCATATTGCTGAGCTCCTAGTAAATATAATTTTAAGGGAATGTAATAATGACATTGTAGACAGTCAGGGAGGGCCAGGAAGTCTCCCTCATCGGCCAAGATGGCACAGGGGGAGGTTCTTACACGGAGCACTCTAAAGGTAAGAAATGGGTAAGACCTGAGAGCTCCAAAAGCTAGCAGGATGATCAGATAGAAAATGAAAACCCATGCCTCTCTATCTCTTTAAGAACCAAATGCTTAAGCAGGAAGGCAACATGGTCTTTGGGATGGGACTCCACCATTCTCCCAGGTCCTGACATCTGAATAAAAGTTTTTTTTTCTTTTTGCACCAGCACCTGTCTCACAATTATGGCTTTTGCTGCCACAGGCAGCTGAATCCACTTTGTTTGGTTTTAGGTTTTGGCCAGTTAGCCAGGAGGGCATGGACCTTGGTAAGTCCTGGAGGGCCTGGGCTTGGGTCCCAGGTGCTACGCCTGGGAGCAAGTTGGTGAAATGAAACAGGTTTCTGGGGAACAGATGGACCCCAAGACTGGGTGACTTGAACCAGTGTGGAGACCGTGGGTTCTCTATCCCTGCTTCTTGGGCTCTTGTCACTGAAAGCTGCCAGAAAAGTTTTAATTAGCTAGGAATTTGAAATTAATGGGAAGGACACTGCTTACTTCTGAAAACTGCTGCAGCCCAAGTGTCCATCAGTAAATGAGTGGATCAAACAAACATGGGATATTTACACAAGGGAATACTACTCAGCTATAAAAAAAGAAGAAAATTTTACCCCTTGTGATAGTATGGATAGACCTGGAGAACATTATGCTAATGAAATAAGCCAATAAGAGAAAGACAAATACCATATGGTTTCACTCATATGTGGCATCTAATGAACAAACTGAACTAAGAGGGGAGGTGAGGGGGTAGAAGGAATGTGCAAAAAGGAAAAAGGAGTCACAGACATGAACAACAGTGTGGTGATTGCTGTGAGGAGGGGTATAAAGGGTCTAAATGGTAATAGAAAAAATAGAATAAATATTAAATTAAAGAATAAAATAAACTACACCTTATACAAAAATAAATTCAAGATGGATAAAAGACTTAAATATAAACCATGACACCATTAAAGTACTAGAGGAGAACATAGGTAGGAAAGTCTCAGATATTTCACGCAGAAACATTTTTACTGACATGTCTCCTAGAACAAGGGACATAAAGGAAAGAATAAACAAATGGGATCCCATCAAAATAAAAAGCTTCTGCACAGCTAAAGAAAACAGTATTAAAATAAAAAGAGAATCAACTGTGTATGGGAAAATATATTTGCCAATGATACCTCAGACAAGGGCTTAATCTCCAAAATATATAAAGAACTTACACGACTCCACTTTAAGAAGACAAGCAACCCAATTAAAAAATGAGCAAAGGACTTGGACAGACACTCTTCCAAGGAGGACAGACAGAAGATCCAAAGACACATGAAACGATGCTCAATATTGCTAGCTATCAGAGAGATGCAAATTAAAACCACAATGAGATACCACTTCACACCAGTCAGAATGGCCATCATAAACAAAGCAACAAACAACAAGTGTTGGAGAGGTTGTGGAGAAAAGGGGACCCTAGTCCACTGTTGGTGGGAATGCAGACTGGTACAGCCACTATGAAAAACAGTATGGAACTTCCTCAGAAAATTAAAAATGGATCTGCCTTTTTGCCCAGCAATTCCACTGCTGGGACTATATCGTAAGAATCCTAAAACACCAATCCAAAAGAACCTCTGCACCCCAATGTTCATAGCAGCACAATTTGCAATAGCTAAGTGCTGGAAGCAATCTAGATGCCCATCAGTAAATGAATGGATCAAAAAACTATGGTACATTTACACAATGGAATTCTATGCAGCAGAAAGAAAGAAGGAGCTCTTATCCTGTGCAACAGCATGGATGCAACTGGAAAGAAAGCATTATGCTAAGCGAAATAAGCCAGGCAGTGAAAGATAAATACCATATGATCTCACCTTTAACAGGAACCTAAACAGCAGAACAAAGAAACAAGTAAAGGGCACTGAAATAGAGGACAGGCTGAAAGTGACCAGAGGAGAGAGAAGAGGGTGTTTCAGGGGAAAAGGGAAAGGGTTTACAGGAACAAAGTTAAAGGACACATGGACAAAAACTGGGGGGAGGGTGGTAATGGGAGGGAAGTGGGGAGGGATGGGTGGGTGGGCTGGAATGGGAGTAAAGGGGAGAAAGCTGTACTTGAACATTGATTAGAATAAAAAAGTGCTGATTAAAAAATGACAATCTAAAAAAAAAGAATAAAATAAACTAGTGAAAATTGCTGCAGCTAAAAGATCATGGACAGTTGCTGGCAAAATCTTGATTAGTTGGCCATCTCTTCCTGACATTTGGGCTTTGAGTCACTTGGCCTTCATGTCATCAGAGTCTAGTCAGGACTGCTTGCAATATTGGCTGGCAAGAGATAAGATGCTAAGACTTGCTTGTGAGCACTTGTTGGGAATAATGGAATCATGGATCCAAGTTTTGTTTATATGTTCCCACTTTGGGGTCTTGCTATGGTTATGGTTTTGGGTTTGTACTTTCATGCCATCATGGGTTGGCTCCTGTTTTGACTCCTAAAGGGAGTCCATTGGGTCAAATTTTAGCAGATTGGTCCATATACAGCCATAATCCAATAACTAAAAAGGAATTGGGTTTCTATTGTGACACTGCTTGGCCTATGTACACTTCAGACTGTGGGGGGAACATCGCCCTTAAATGGTTCTCTAAGTTACCACACCATCACTGGAAGTGTTTTGCCAATGGTCAGGGATATGGGACAAAATCCCTTATGTCCAGGCATTTGTGTCTTTATATAATAAGGATTTGGTAAAGAAAGGGAATAAGTTAATGGTGCAGAGAAGGGAATTGGCTTCAAATACCCTCCCTGATAGTAAGACACAGGAAGCAAAGGAAAATGAGGAGATGGGTCTCTTTAATGCCCTGAACCTGGGAATCCCAGGATTAGCAGCAGAAGTTTCCCACCCCCACCACCCCTGCATCTAGATACCCCTGAAATAGGTCCTACAGAGGCAACAGCCACACTCCTGTGTGATGAAGGAATGCTATTCCCTACCAAAGACCCAAGAGGGTACCCAGTTTGGCCAGGAAGCATCCCTATCCAAAGTGGGATGATTTATTATCCAAACTGGGCAGCAATACATGACTAACCAGGGGATAAGCTCCAGCATCAGTTACTGGAGTGTCTTGACAGTTGAAGGAACAGGACTTCCTTAGATCTTTGGAATGCTAGCTTGGGGGTCAAGGACTTATATATGTTTTTTTTTTTTTCTCCCAGTGGGGATTGCCCCACTGTTGCTCTGCGATTTACTTTGTTAATTTACTTTGTATGGATAACCTTTTTACCTGAGAAGCATCAATCACATTTGAGGGTTCTGCTGGAGCATGCTCTCCAGCTCCAGATGCTCCTGGCTTGCCCGAAGGGACCTGGGGTGGACTCTTCCCACCCAAGATCTGTGAGTAGGTTGATCAGGCCATTTGGGCTGACAGAACCCCAGGTGGGGTGGTTGACATCCAACCCATAAAAATTAAACTGGATTGCATGACTGAAGAATGGCTGCCATGTCTCTGGGCAGTGGCAGCTGCCTGGGACATCTTGCTGGGGGTGTGGAGGTTCATTCTGTAGTGTTTGTACCACTCCAGATCCTGGTCTTGTTGAAACAGGGAGGAGGGTGTTGGCTGATGGCAAAGCCCATGGGAAAATGTAAGCCACCTTTTTGGGTAGCCTAAGTGTTGCCTTGCAGGCCATCATTGTCTTGAACCCAGCCACCCTGCTCCTGGACTCAGGTTGAGGCTTGGACCTTTGGCATGATTGCTTGGAAATCAGTGACAGGGTTTGTTCCAGTAGACCAGATCTGTTGGGTCAGTGTTTGGTGGAGCCTGGCTTGGAATTGTATGCATATGTGGGCAGCTTCATGAAGGGTGGTCAGTGGAGGGCTGGTTCACAGCAGTCACCATGGATGGGGTGATGGGTCCTTGCAGTGGGATCCTTGACACAAGGGGCTGGATGGCTGGTCCTCATCAGAGACTTAGGATTGTCCCAGGGAGAGAGTGTTGGCATCTACACTGACTTCAGGTGTGCTTTCATACCCATGGAGTCCATACCCATGTAGTATGGCAGGGAGGAAGGGCTGTTGGCCTTAGGTAGTGAGGGTATTGAGCATGCAAAGGAAATTTTGGGGTTGCTGGGTACCCTGAATCTACTGAACTGGATTTCTATGGTACACTTACCTGTACATTGGAGAAGCAGTTTCCACGATGGCTGAACTGCCAAGGATGTGATGGGATGGGCCTCCTGGGGGCTGCCACTTCTCTGGGCTTTAATTCCCCACCTGTACTTGCCAGAATTTCACTTCTGAAATTTCCTAGAATATAGAACAGGCACTACAGATTCAATGGAAACTACATGCATCTTGGAGACCTTAGCCTATGGGGAAGACTGAGAAAGTGAACCACAAAATAAAGAGGATCCTGGCAAAAAAAAATATGCCAGGGAACACATTTGAAGTGGGACTAGGTACTCTCTCTTCTTCTACTCTGGTAATGCCCCTGAAGTGGGCTTACATTAAGCCCTTTTAAAACAGTTTGTGGGTGACCCTTCCAGGTTTCCATTTTAGGTAGATTTAGAACATGAATCAAAAATCAAACAATATGTACAACTTTTAGGGTAAACGCTAACCACTTTGCACAAATTTGCTTATTATAGGTCTGTCTACCCATTTGATGAGCCTTTATGCCTGTTCCAGCCTTTATACTCATTCCAGTCTTAAGAAGGACCTGGAAGAGTCAAGGTCCTGAACACCAGTTATCTGAGCAATGGACCAGTACCTATGATGCCCTGCTGATGGTACACTCTTCCCTGAAGCTCACGGAAATTGAGTCTTGGATCCACCACACATGGATAAAGTGAGCACCACCTAAGCAGAATGCAGATCTTGCTGCCGTTGATACTGCAAGGGAAAGCTGAACCTGCAGTCCTGAAAGAGATTTAAACTCCTCTTAAAAGAAAAAGATTTAATTAATTTATTTTTAGAGAGGAAAGGAGGGAGAAAGAAAAGGAGAGTAACATCGATGTGAGAGAGAAACATAAATCAGTTGCTTCTTGTATGTACCCTGACTGGGGAAGAAACCCACAGTTCAGGCATGTGTCCTAACTGGACATCGAAGTGGTGAACTTTCACTTTGTAGGTTGATGCCCAATCAGCTGAATCACACTGGTCAGTCTTTAAAATTCTTCTTTAGGAAAGGGACAGTGCCTCCTAAAGGTCTCACTTTGGAAGTCCACCTGCAACACCGTCTCTTGAAACATGAAGCAGTCTACTAGCTTCACTTGTTCAGCAGTGCCATACTTGAGACACCACGTATGCTGTCTTTCGCAGACAGAATCCTTCTCCATAGCATAAAGGATTCCCTCTGTTCTTGACCCCCTTCCTTTAATACATAGCAGGAATCCCTGGACCCTGGGATAGATAGGTAAGACTACTTCCTTTGACAGCAAGAAGAACGAACAGAAGATGAGTCCTCCATCCTTTCCCCTTGTAAGATTACAAGGGTCCAGAGTTTACAAAGGGGGGTGGAATTGATATTGTAGATAGTCAGGGAGGGTCAGGGAATGTCCCCCATTGGACATGATGGTGCAGGGGGAGATTCATACATTGAGCATGCCAAAGTTTAGAAAGATAAATGGATAGGGCCCAAGCACATCAAAAGTTAGTAGGATGATTGAATAGAAAAAGAAAGCCCTCCCCTACTTATCTCTGTAAGGACCATGGCTTGAGCAGGAAGGCAAGATGGTCTTTGGGACTGGTGCCCACCATTCTCACAGGTCCCAGCACTTGAATAAAAGCCTCTTTCCTTTTGCATCAGCACCTGTTTCATGATTTTGGCTTTGGCCGCCATAGGCAGCTGAACCTACTTTGCTTGATTTCAATAAGGTGGATTGATTCTAAATAAATATACAGAAATCAACAGCTTTTTTTTTGGTCCTGGCTGGTGTGATGCAGTGGATCGAGTGCTGGTGTGCAAACTGAAAGGTTACTTGCTCGATTCTTGATCAGAGCAAGTATCTGGGTTGCAAGCCAGGTCCCCAGTTGGGGGTGTGCAAGAGGCAACTGATTGATGTATCTCTTGCACATTGATGTTTCTCTCCTTTTCTTTCTCCCTCCCTTCCCCTCTATCTAAAAATAAATAATATTTTTTAAAACTTAATTTTTTATTAAATATTTTACTGTTATTCTTTTACAGTTGTCCCAGTTTTTCTCCCTTTGCCCTCCTCTGTCCAGCCCCCTTCCCACTCAGTCATTCCCCACACTGTGGTCCATGTCCATGGGTCATACATACATGTTCCTTGCCTAGTCCCTTCCCCTTCTTTTCACCCTATCCCCCTCCCCATTCTCCCCCTCTGGTCTCTGTCAGTCTGTTCCTTGTTTCCATGCCTCTGGTTCTATTTTGTTTGCTAGTTTATTTTGTTCATTAGGTTCTTCTTATAGGTGAGATCATATGGTATTTGCCTTTCACTGACTGGCTTATTTCACTTAGCATAATATTCTCCAGTTCCACCCATGCTGTTGCAAAGGATAGAAGTTCCTTCTTTCTTTCTGCTGTGTAGTATCCCATTGTGTAAATGTACCACAGTTTTTGATCCACTCATTTACTGATGGGCAGTTAGGCTGTTTCCAGCACTTGGCTATTATTATAAGTAGCACTGCTATGAACATAGGGGTGCATAAGTTCTTTTGAACTGGTGTTTTGGAATTCTTAGGCTATATTCCCAGCAGTGGAATCATTGGGTCAAAAGGCAGCTCTGTTTTTATTATTTATTTATTATTTATTTATTGTTGTTTGGTTACAGTTACCTCCCCTTTCCCCCTCATTACTCTCCCCTGCCCTGCCCACCCTCTCTCCTACATTCAATTGTCCTCACTTGTGGTCCTAGTCCATGGGTCCTTTATACATGTTCCTTGACTTGACCCTTCCCCTTCTTAAAAATAAACAAATAAAATCTTTTAAAAATAGCTTTTTTCCTGTTCTACTAAGACCCAACTAAAAATAAATGTGGGACCATATTTTTCCATGCATAATCATGACAAAAACTGTAAATTACTTGGGAATAACTCTAACAAAAAATAATAGAAAATATAGGGGAACGTCTCTTATTGTCTTGTTAAAACACACAAAAAAATGTCAATTGCTGGAAAAGTCAGCCATATTTTTGGATGGAAAATCTTATATCATGAAAAAGTCAATTATCCTAAAATTGATCTCATATAGTTTCCATTAAATGAAAACAAGATTCCCACCCCCCTTTCAATTAGACAAAATAATAATATAGTTCACTGGGGAAAATAAATGTCCAATATTAGGTTAAGAAAACTATGAGAAATACAAACAAGAGGAGACTTGCCTTCTCAGATAATTGGAAACTAAAGGTACAGTAATCTGAGATTTTGGCAGAATAGTATTGTTAGAATTAATGCAAGAAACTTTAAAAGCAAAAACAGTGTTTGCAGAAGAGTTATTTTACTAAGGTGACATTATTGGGATGTATCCAGCAGCTAATTTGAAACATGACTATGAATTGAAGGTGGGCCCTGAGAGGTGAGTCTAAGAGTTTTCTATTGGGGTCATGAGTCACTAAGGAAAAGAGAATGATATTTTAAAGACTTAAGATTGGAGGCCTGAAGTCAGTCCAGTGGGTTTGACATTTAATGGCTCTGAACCTTGTACCCTCAATTACACAGAGGGCTGGTAATGCCTGTTCCTCCCCCTACAGAGCATCACCATAATGTGAAGTATAATGGAAGTGGTTGTAAACCAATAAGCACTCTGCAAATTAAGGATGCTGGAGAAGATGAAGCTGTCTGAGACTGAACGTTGGGGTTTTGACCTCACCTCTTCACCTAGTCCATAAGCATCCACTTAGCCTTCAGATCTCAGGCCCAACTGACCTTCCCTGATCTCTCCATGGCCCAGTGCCCCTGTCACAGACTATCATTGCAGGTTCACATGTGCTACCCTGATTATTTGACCCATACCATGTCTCCACTTTCAGAGTACTTCAAGGGAGTGGGCTCCACATCCATTTTACTTCCTGCTGGGAGTGCAGTAACAGGCACATTGCTGTCTCTCCAGAAACGTTCATTGAATAAATAGAGGAGAAAAGCAAGTGGGAAAAGCAGGAAGGATAGAATCAGATATGGAAGAAAAAAAACAGAAAGCCACAGCTGGAGAGAGAGCAATAGAAAACTTTTCTTACAGAAGATGAGGTCAGTGATGCTGGATGCTTTAAGAGTGAGGGACATGACAAAGCCCCAAAATACAGATTAAGTGTACTTTGCTGTGATTAGAATGTTGCTGCCATTTAAGCAGTGATTTAAATATGACAAGTGACAAACTGTTGGATAAAAATAGTATCTGGGTTTCTAAAGAAGGTAAATGTGAATATTGAAAACCCTTTCTATTTCTGTTAGGCATGTAACTCTAGGCAACCTTGCCCTGTTAAGCAAAAAGACAAAGGGCATGTGAATTCAGCAAAATAACTTGGAGCTACAGAACCTAAGAGCCAAATATCAAAGGGGTGTATCCTCCCCCACAGGTCTGTAGTTGTTGCTAGAGAAATCTCTAATTACTAAACTTTTGTTCAAACCAAAACACTGTTAATAATACTGTACTATATCCTTGAAAGTTGCTAAGACAGTAGATCCCAAATATTCTAACAACAGCAACAACAAAATGGTGATGGAGGTGGTAATCAATTTATCAATACAATATTAAGTGTATCAAATCAATAGGTTGTACACTTTAGACCTAGGCAATGTTATATGTCTATTATATCTCAGTAAAGCTGGGGAAAAAAACCCTCAAGTGCTGGAACAAATCTCACTTCAATTACTTTAATTTGCCTCTGTGGAAAGTGTCAGAATTTATTCGGGTCCATGTATTTTGTGGATTTAATAACTTTCACATACTATTTCATAGTGCAGACACCCATTCTCTAAGTTCATTTTTCAATCAGGCAATGTGAGATATTTAGATGACACTTCATTCCTATTTCCTACAGATCAGTGCTTAAGAATTCTGGAGGTGCTAAGAACACCTCCAGGCTTTTATACAATCTGTCATAAAATGAAATGCAATGTTTTTATCTTGTGGAGATTCTTACCTTCTTTCTTCAGTGTATGATAGAGATGTCTGATGGTTACAGTGTTTAAATTATTGTAAAGGACACACAACATAAAATTTACTGTCTTACCCATTTTTTTTTAGTTTAAATGCATTTTATTTTTAGACAGCCTACATGACATCTTTTTGTTAAAAACAATGCCTCCACCCCAACTAAATCAAGGTCAAAATAAATGAAGAGCTCAAGATAACATCAGTCCCATTTATTGTAGTCCTGGTGTGTGGCTGAAAAGCAGCAGCCAGTTATGATGAGAGGTGACAGACCCAAATTCCAGATTCTTAAGTCTTTTCCCTCTTTAAACCATCCTTAAAGAGAATCATATGTGGGATTGCACCATCCTTACAGTACTCCCACAGAGCAAGCATGCCATCTGGATTCAGGTTTTCATCAATCAAGAACTGGGAGTTTTGAAATTAGCAAGGATATACTCAATTTGTTCTGTAGCCCCTGTCATAAAAGGTTTTGCTCTTGCTGGTCTTTCTTCTTCAAGTTTCCCTTTGACTGATTCCATATCATCTTTGTTGTACTTGTAGGCTTTTCTTGTGAAGCTTGTTTCATCCTACAAATGATGGTTCATGACAATATTGACATCAGTGATGGCTGTGCTTTTGGAAACTTTGCCCTCAGGACCTTCAGTGGAGACATTGCCACCAATGACCAAGTCATCAATGTTATTCTCTGTCCACTGACCCTCTTCCCCTCCCCTCCAGGCACAGACTGACTGTAATCATCCAAATCTTGTAGATATAGGAGACCATCTCGTCATGGCTGATGAGGTCCTGGTAGATGATCCTGACAGCAGCTGGAAGGAGATGACAGAGGTACTGGTTAGCAGGAGACTGGAGCTCAGAGTGAGCTTGGTGCAGGTGCAGCCAGAGAGACATTCGGGGGAGGGAGGAGCAGGTGGAAAAGCTGTCTTACCCATTTTTTTTTAATCCTCACCTGAGGATTATGTTTTTATTGATTTTAAAGAGAGAGACAAGTAGAGGGGGGAGAGAGAGACAGACAGACATTGATGGGTTGCCTCCCATGCATGCCCCCACTGGGGATTAGACCCAAAACCTAGGTATGTAACATGAATGGAATTGAACCCATAAACTTTTGGTGTATGGGATGACACTAACCACCTGAGCCACCCATGGGATGATGTTCCAATGAACTGAACCACCTGGACTGGATTTTCTTACCCATTTTTAAGGGCACAGTGCAGTAGTGTTAAATATATTCATATTTTGTGCAAACAATCTCCAGAACTTTTTCATCTTGCAAAACTAAAACTTTATACCCATTAAACAACAACTTCCAATGTTTTCCTCCTCCCAGACCCTGGCCACCACCCTCATGGTAACTTCTTTTTTTTCTGTCATGACATAAACATTTTATTCAGTCAAGGGGAAAGAAATAAGAGGACAGAGAGGAGTAGGTTAACACACTTGAGCTGGGTGACAAAGAGTGGAAGAACTGCTTATATGACTCTGGGTTACACAGTGTTCCCACGCTCTCTTTCTCTGTTGTCTCCGCCTTTCTGAAAGTGGCACGGATTTGAGCATCAGTATTGAGGTTTGATCCAGGTACCATGGCAGGTGGTGAGTGCCTGGGGCAAACAACATACACCTGCTCTGTCAGGGAGACACAAGGGCAAGAGTGTCTAGCCAGTAGCTCCTGGTGAACAGCAGTGGGTTTCATCAGTATTTTTAAAATATATTTTATTGATTATGCTATTACAGTTGTCCCATTTCCCCCCCTCCATTCCCCTCCACCCTGCACACCCTCTCCCACCCACATTCCCAACCTTTAGTTCATGTCCATGTGTCATAAGTTCTTTAGCTTCTACATTTCCCATACTATTCTTGCCTTCCCCCTGTTTATTTTCTACCTACCATCTATGCTGCTTATTCTCAGTACCTTTTCCCACTCTCTCCTCCACCCACTCCCCTGTTGCTAACCCTCCATGTGATCTCCATTTCTGTGGTTCTGTTCCTGTTCTACTTGTTTGCTTAGTTTGTTTTTGTTATTGTTTTAGGTGTGGTTGTTGATAATTGTGAGTTTGCTATCATTTTATTATACATGTTTTTAATCTTCTTTTTCTTATATAAGTCCCTTTAACATTTCATATGCTAAAGGCTTGGTGATGATGAACTCCTTTAACTTGACCTTATCTGAGAAGCACTTTATCTGCCCTTCCATTCTAAATGAAAGCTTTGCTGGATAGAGCAATCTTGGATGTAGGTCCTTGCCTTTCATGAGTTCAAATACTTCTTTCCAGCCCCTTCTTGCCTGTAAGGTCTCTTTTGAGAAATCAGTTGACAGTCTGATGGGAACTCCTTTGTAGGTAACTGCCTCCTTTTCTCTTGCTGCTTCTAGGATTCTCTCCTTCATTTTAATCTTGGGTAATGTAATTATGATGTGCCTTAGTGCATACCTGCTTGGATCCAACTTCTTTGGGACTCTCTGAGCTTCCCAGACTTCCTGGAAGTCTATTTCCTTTGCCAGAATGTGGAAGTTCTCCTTTATTATTTGTTCAAATAACTTTTCCACTTGTTGCTCTTCCTCTTCCCCTTCTGGTACCCCTATAATTCAGATGTTGGAACGTTTAAAGATGTCCTGGATGTTCCTAAGTCTCTCCTCACTTTTTTGAATTCTTGTTTCTTCATTCTTTTCTGTTTGGTTGTTTCTTTCTTCCTTCTGTTCCACTCCATTGATCTGAGTCTCAATTTTCTTCCCATCACTGTTGGTTCCCTGTGCATTTTCCTTCATTTCACTTAGCGTAGCCTTCATTTTTTAGTCTAATTTATGACCAAATTCAACCAATTCTTTGAGCATTCTGGTCACCAGTGGTTTGAACTGTGCCTCTGATAGGTTGGCGATCTCTTTGTTGCTTAGTTGTATGTGTCCTGGAGCTTTGATCTGTTTCTTCTTCTTTTTTTTTGTCTGGTTATGCCTGTTATGTAGTGAGGGGTGGAGCCTTAGGTGTCCACCAGGATGGGGTAACCCGTGTGGCTGGGTTTTGACACTGTACATGGGGCAGGGGTCAGAGAGGGAGTAATGGTGCTTGCTCCACTCTCTGACAGATTTTAGTCCCTTCTGCCCCTTCCCCTAAGCAAACTGGGCCCTTCTAGTGCTAATTTCTGTGTGGGTGGGCTTGTGTATGTTCTGAGACCCTGTGGGTCTCTCCAGTGAACTCTCCTGTGAGGCTGGGTGTCTCTTCTGGTACCTCAATCCCCACAGGTGTTTTCAATCAGTGTTTTGAGGTTTTATTTCCCCCCAGCTGGAGCCCTGGGTTGTGCAGTCTATCTCACTCCCCTGTTTTGCCTGGTTTATCTGCACATGAATGTGTGACTGCCTGGTCAGCCAGCTGCCTAGCATGCCTTGCTGGGTCTGCCTGCTGCCACCCTGCGCCTGGGGTCTGCCAGCCACTGCCTGTGCGTCCAGGGTCTGCCTGCTGCTGTCTTGTGCACCCAGAGTCCATCAGCTGCTGCCTTGCATGCCCGGAGTCTGCAAGCCACCACTTTATTTTTGCCATGACCCCTCTCCACCCACCCACCTAACTCCACCCCTCCTACTGGTCTGGATGAATGTGTCTATTTTAACTCCTTGGTTGTCGGACTTCTGTACAGTTCAATTTTCTGTCAGTTCTGGTTGTTTTTGTGTTTCTAAATTTTTGTTGTCCTTATTTTGGTTGTGCGAGGAGGCACAGTATGCCTGCATATGCCTCCATCTTGGCCAGAAGTGCTCAGTATTTCTTATTTTATCCCTTTTTATTTAATTTATTGAGGTGACACTGGTTAATAAAATTATATGGGTTTAAGGTGTACTATTCCAAAACACATCATCTGTGCACTGTATTGTGTGTTCACCACCCCAAGTCAAGTCCTTCAATCACCATTTCTCTTTCCACTACTCTCCTCTCCCTCTCTGCACTCCTAGCAATCCTCATTCTATGGTAACTTTCTTTATTGGGTCAGTTTTATGATCATGATATCTCCCTGCCAGGTAAGCATTATTATTGGGTCAGTTTCTAGAAGTTCTGCCTGGGTGGGTGTCCTTGACACTACCCTGAGAAGTCAGAACAGGGTGTCATTTGGTTAATCCACAGAATTAGTGATTAGATATGATCCTATGCCAAGAGGAAACAAAACTTAGGGGTGGATTCATAAACACTAAAAGGTAGGCAGAATTTGAATACAGGTAAAGCAATTTAATTCCCAGGCATTAGTCACAGGCCTTATGCATAAAGGAAGGGGTGGGTTCAACACCTGGAGGAAATGTAGATAATAGTTAGGTCAGGTAATATATTTTGAATATGCCCTGCCCCAACCCTGACCTAGGATTTGACATTCAATGATGAATAATCTGGGATCCCTGATCTCAGGGACCTTGCAGTCAAATAGTGTGGACAAGGTAAGGCAGATGTTAAATGTATTCATTTGCTGCCACTTCCACAAGTTCCCCCATGCTTAGATATCTTTTTTGCCTCAAATAAACTGACTACAGGTTACAAAGATATTGATGACCACATCCTCCATTATTACATTACTCATCTTATTTTCCACCATAAAGTTCTTTTTTTATTGTTGTTCAAGTACAATTGTCTCCATTTTCACCTCACCACACCCCCTTCCCCACCCATCCTTACCCCCCACCCTCGAACCCACGCCCTTTGGCTTTGTATTTGTGTTCTTCATACATGTTCCTTGATGGCCCTTCCCCATTATCCCCTATTATCCTTCTCTCTCTTCCTCTCTGATTACTGTCAGATTGTTCTCTATTTCAATGTCTCTGGTTGTATTTTGCTTGCTTGTTTGTTTGGTTGATTAGGTTCTGCTTATAGGTGAGATCATATAGTGTTTATCTTTTGCCACCTGGTTTATTTCACTTACCATAATACTCTCCAGTTCCACCCATGCTGTCGCTAAGGGTAGGGGCTCCTTCTTTCTAGCTGCTGCATTCTGTATAAATGTACCATAGTTTTTTGATCCATTCATTTACAGATGGGCACTTAGGTTGCTTCCAGCACTTGGCTAGTGTAAGTTGTGCTGCTGTGAGCATTGAGGTGCATAGGTTTTTTGAATTGGTGATTCAGTGTTCTTAGGGTATAATTCCAGTAGTGGAATTGCTAGGTCAAAAGATAGTTTTGTTTTTTGTTTTCTGACACCATAAAATTCTTTTATTGCATCCATCAACATTTCACCACTTAACCTACTCTGGCTAATGTGCTTTGAATATTCACTAAGCACTTCCAAGTCCATAATCACATTTGCTCCTCTGAAAGGGGAGGATATTATTATCATCCTTATTTTGCAGATGAGGAAGTAGAAACTCAGAAAGTCTAATGGACTTTCCCAGAGTCACAAAAGTAGGAAAGGTAGAGTTAAGATGGGCCTCAGGTGATCAATTAAATTTGATGCTCTTTTTCACTTCCCCATAGGTTAATCACAGGTAGAAGGTTGTCAGTTAGTTCATTGTCAATACATAAATTTATGGATCACTGAACTGTGATAGGTATTTGGGATACTGTACTGAATGAGATCCAGTTCCTTCTTAAGCTGAAAGATACAATCACAAATGCTGAACATTGTGAAGGATTGTTTTCAGAGAATAAAACTCAGGAACCCCCCCTAGGCTGTGGGGAGTGGGGTTGAGCAGCGGGTGGAGGGTTACTGACAAGAATTTTCCTTTTGAAAATAAACCTTCAGGACCCTGTCCTTAATCACTGTGAGCTGCAGTGAGACACTTGAATGCTTGTTTTATTTCGTGGAAGGATTCAGTTATTGCACAAATGGGTTCAACCAAATAGTGGGTAGAAAGTTCGATCTCCACCCAGATCAGCTAAACCAGTTTCAGTATTTTCACAGCCTGTGAAAACACACTCTGTAAAGTGTCTATTAAAATACACTCAATTTGGAATAAAAATTAGAATTAGCCCCTGGGTGGGGAAGTAATATGTGACACATCACCTATTCTGTTAGTGCCACTTTAAGCAAGAGAAGGACATATCTCTCTGAGGAAAAAAGTGCTGTTGAAGTTGACGCAACACATGAAAAACTGACTTCCACATTGCTTTCCTCCCTCACACTGACACAATCATAGAAAAAGTTGACAGGAAAGTGCTAAGAAGACACAGTTGCAAAAATTAACACTAACACTGGAAGGAATTCACTGCTGGTAAAAAGAAAAAAAAAGCAACAAGTTTTTTCAGTTTTTTTTTAATACCTGGTTATTAAATTAACTGATGTTCATTTTAATACAGTGCTAACTTTAACCATCATCTCAGGATGTTTCCAGACTCTGAATATGCCAAACTTAACATTCTTAATAGATCATTGTATTGGTCCCTAGTTATAAAGATGCAACGAGACTTTATACGTGTTGCTCTTCTGCAAATTCATGCTTTCTGGACTTTCTGAAACTATTCCAATTTCATATAATCCTGGTCAAACCACAGCTGAGAAAAGGGGTTCTCTTGTTTTGTATTGTGCTGTATGTCTCCAACAGAGTGTTTGCACATTGCACATATTTAATGGATGAATTGTATGTCTGACAATCCAGACATAATAGCCACCACAATTCCAAAAGACATTTAGTAAGGCCAGAGATAACAGAGTGTCATCGGAGAATTGTTTGTACATGCATACCCAGGGAAAAAGCCCTAAGACTAAAATTCTCCATAGACAAGTACAGGCAGGGAAAGACCAAAGAAAAAGGCTGACCACTCCAGTCTGGTAGTGACCAATAGAGTTTATGAGGGGACATTTACATACAAGACATAATTTGGGCAGCTGCAAGATGAAATGGATTCCAATGCTATATAGCAGGTGCCAAAGAATTATACAGGGTAAAGTGGGGAGGGGGAAGAGTCACAGGTAGTAGTATCTGAATGCTACCAGGTATGGAAAATTACTTTAACATGCTTGACCAGAACAGGACAAATGAAACATTTCCCAGACCCACCTACTACTAGGAGGCAGGGAGCAGTGCTGATTTTTTGTTGTTAGAATGA
This sequence comes from Tonatia bakeri, assembly GCA_004024845.1. Taxonomy (NCBI): domain Eukaryota; kingdom Metazoa; phylum Chordata; class Mammalia; order Chiroptera; family Phyllostomidae; genus Tonatia; species Tonatia bakeri. Next base: position 94,687 of record PVIA01004522.1, read on the forward strand.
AAATTGATTCATGATCAGACAGACTATAAGGGGGGTTACAGTAAGCTGTCTCTGTTTGGGCCCAGGTACAGTTTACAGGGTGGACAGCAGTCACATCATCGAACAGTCTTGCCTCTGCAGAATCACCATTCATTCATTTGTTAATATGTTGATGTGCTGCCTAAAGTTATTGAGCACCTAGTTTGAGTCACACACTATCATTGGTTCTAGAAATACATAAGTGAATGAAATAGGCAAAAATTCCCATCCTTGTGGAGCTTAAGACCCCTTGGGGAAGACAGATGAAAACTAAGTTAAAAATATGGCAAATTGGATGGTAATAGAAGATATGGAAAAAATAAAGTAAGGAAGAAGAACAGGAACTATTGGAGTCAGGCTGTTTGCAATTTTTGATTGCATAGTCAGGGCAGATGACATCTGAAAGAGTTTTGGAGGGATTCCTGCAGAAACCTGGAAAAGAGCCTTCAGGGTAGAGAGACTGCAAATCAAAGGTCCTGAGCATGTTGAGTACTTTCCAGAAAGAGCAAAGAGTTCAGGTGGCTTGAGTAGTGAGAGAAGCAGGAGATAAATGGGGACAGTTTGTATAAGGGTTTTATAGGCCACTGTAAATACTTCAGCTTTTACTCTGGGTCAGAGGGGAGGGTGCAGGAGAGTTTTGGTTAGAGAATATTAATGCTGATAAGAGTTAACCTCTATGTAGTATTTATTAGATGCTAGATGTATTTTACATATATTAACTCATTTATTTCCTATATTGAGCCCATGAGATAGGTATTATTCTCATTTATACACATGAGAAACTGTGGCTTTAAAAAATTCAGAAACTTGTTCTAGGTCATACAACTAGTAAGTGATAGAACTATAATTCAAACCAGGCAGTTTGTGGTCCATTTCCTTTTTTCTAGGCCACGCAGTGAGGCAACAGTTCCCAGTTTCCCTGAGTTGTGGCCAAAAGAACATGAGCAGAAGTGAAGAGTGCTACTTCCAACCTGGTTCATCAAAAGCTTCCACAGGTAGTCCCTTCATCCCCTTTTCCCCGCTGAATGTAGAGAACTTCAAGGTCCAAGGGAAGGTGGAACTATGAGATAAAAGGAGCTAAGGTGTTTAAATGACCACATGGAAACCCTCCTGCAGGTCAGGAACTGTCCTCCGAAGTTAACAATAAGCTTCTATTGTATAAGCCACTGAGAATTAGGCACTGATTTCAAAGTCTTAAATTTAGGGCTGAAAGTGGCATGACCCTCATGCAGAAGAATACACAGTCTATTTTATTTATTTATTTTTCGAGAGAGGGAGAGAAACAGCAATGTTTCTCTAAATTGGATTCTCTCTGAATTGACTCAGCAAGATTCTTCTCACAACTGGACTCAGCAAGGATGAGGAGAAAGCAAGGTTAAGGCCTAGTTGGGAAGAGAACTCAGGAGCCTGACTAAAGTGTGATGAAGGAGCAAGTCTTTATCAGGTAGTTCAGCTCTTGAACTTGAATGACTGGATCTGGATTCTCATTCTCATCTTGAACTAGTTGCTCAGTTTCTCTATGCTAGCTAAAGAAGAATCATAACAGTATTTACCTCAACAGAATACTGTGAGAAAAAAGTGAGTTAAATATACAGAGCACTTAGAACAGGATCTAGCTGCTGATGCTGGCGTTGCTTCTCTTACTACCATTAACTTCTTTAGCCATAGAACAGATTTTCAGAAGACAGGGGAAGTGAAGTTTGTTTAAAAGGCCTTAATTGAGTCTCAAAAGGACCATTAACTTCAGCTTTCTAAGGGAACTTGCTTGACCTACAGTGAGACTTTGGTCTTCCCATTTTTAAATGAGATCAGTGACTACTGATACTCATGTTCCCTCCCTGCAAGGTTCCTGTGAGTCAGTGAAAACAACTTTTGTTAAATTGTAAAGCTCCAAGGCAAGGGATTATAAAAGCCACCACACCTACCCTTGCTTCACTTCCTGGCCCAGCCCATGTTCCTCAGGCCCCTCAGCAACCTCTCACCAACATTCCCTTTCTTTTTACCTCTGGCCTTGAGAGAATGTACCTTGATACTCAGCTTTGCTAGGCCTCACTCTACTGTTTTCCCATTCCTAGCTGCTGCCCCACATGCCCATCAATCACAACCCAATCTAGACATCAGGCCACCCGGATCTCTCTTGTATTGTGTTTCCTTAGGATTCTGAGGAACTCAGACTAAAGGGGCTCCTTAGTAGCATTGCCAGATAAAATATAGTTAAATTTGAATTTCAGGTAAACAACAAATACATTTTTAGTACAAGCATGTCCCAAATATTACATGAGACATACTTAAACTAAAAATTTATTGTTTTTCTGAAATTCAAATTTAACTGAGTGTCTTGTATTTTTATTTGCTAAATCTGGCAACTCTATAGTCAAAATGGGGACAGATAGAATACAAAGGACAAATAGCATCAGAAAGGTGAGTAGAATGAGGGACAGGAAAAGAGTGAGAAATTGTGTGGAAATTCCCAGACTCACTATTCTCAAAATCCAAGGCCCATTGGCTTACCATGGTGCAAATCTCTTTCAGCTACTGCAAGGAAAAGGATATGAGAACATAAACTCTTTTCTCTACATTGCTCAGGGTAGTTTTTCTAGAACAAAAATTTGATCACTTTCCTGCTTTAATTACCTCCTTTAATTTTGTAGGGGTCTGTAAACTCTGGTCTCCAGATAAAAATCCAGCTGTCTTCTTGTTCTTGTATATTAAGTTTTATTGGAACACAGTCATGCTCATTAGTTCATGTTTTGTCTGTGTTTGCTTTTGTACTACAGTGGCAGTTAGACTGTCTCTCTGCCTGTGGCTGGTTCTCTCTGAGCATGAGAATAAGACATAGTTGTGTTATGCTCTGGGGACAGTCACTGTACCACAAACCAAAGCTCTGTCTGGACAGAACCAAAAATACAGCCACAGCCTCAAGTGGAGATAGTGATCAAGACACGCAACAAGCCCCATCGTTTCCCCAGCTGGTGGTCGATGATGATCCTTCTCCAGACTGCGGGCATCTCATAATCTGGGCCTTCCAAGTCCATGATACACGTGAGAGCCCTGCCTACTTTGCATCTGGTCTTCAGCCTTTTTAGATAAAAACTTTTCCTACCAAAACTAGAAAGTTAGCTCTTGAACCAATGGGTCACAGAGTAAATCGCAAGGGAAGTTAGAAAATACCCTGAGACAAAAGAAAATAAAACACAAATATACCAAAATTTATGGGACGCAACAAAACATTCCAGACAGAAGTTTTAAAATGGAAAACACCTATATTAAAAAAAGAAGAAAGATCTCAAATCAACAAACTAACTAGATCTGAGGGACCTATCAAAAAGCCAGTGGCAATTCTGCAGATATAAAAAATCCATCCTAAAATTCATATGGAATCTCAAAGCACCCCAACTAGCCAAAACAATCTTGACAAAGGAAAACAAAGCTGTAGGTCTTACACTTTCTGATTAAAAAAACATATTATAAAGCTACAGTAATCAAAACAATAGGTTACTGGCATAGAGACAGATATATAGACCAATGGAACAGATTACAGAAACCAAAAATAAACTCTCACATGTATGGTCAAATTATCAGCAATATGGGTTCTAAGCCATCACAATGGGAAAAGGTTAGTCTCTTCAATAAATGCTGCTGGAAAAATTGAATATCCACATGCAAAAGAATGAAGTTTAAGCCCTCACCTTACAACATATACAAAAATTAACTCAAAATGAATTAAAGATCTAAAAGTGAAACCTGAAGCTATAAAACTTTTAGAAGAAAACACAATGTCAAACATTATGATATTGTATTTGGTAACGATATCTTGATATGATGCCAAAAGCATAAGCAACAAGAGAAAAAAATAGATAATTGTGAATATATAAAACTTTAAAACTAGCAGCAGAGGAAACAACAGAATAAAAAGAAAACATGGAATTTGGAGAAAATATTTGGAAATTGTAATCTGATAAGGGATTAATATCTAGAATATATAAAGTACTCCTACAACTCAACAACAAAAACAAAACAACCTGATTAAAAAATGGGCAAAGGACTTGAATAGACATTTCTCAAAAAAAGATGTAAAACTAGTCAACAGGCATATGAAAAGGTGCTCTACATCACTAATCATTAGGGAAATGCAAATATAAGCCAAATGAGATATTATTTTACATCTACTAGGATGGCTGCTATCAAAAATAAGAGAAAGAAAAAAAAGAACGGAGGGAAGGAAGGAAGGAAGGAAGGAAGGAAGGAAGGAATAACTGGTGCTGACAGGGATGTGGAGAAACTGGAACACTTGCATGTAGTTGGCGAGAATGTAAGAGGAATGGTTCAGTCACTATGAAAAACAGTATGGAGGTCCCCCCAAAAATTACAAATAGAGTTACCATATCATCCAGCAATCCTACTTTTGGGTATACACATTTAAAAAAATATATTTTATTGATTATGCTATTACAGTTGTCCCATTTTTCTCTCCTATTTATTGCCCTCCTCATAGCATCCCCCCAACCAGCTTTCCTACCCCTTAGTTCATGGCCATGGGTTGTACATATAAGTTCTTTGGCTTCTCCATTTCCTATACTATTCTTAACCTCCCCCTGTCTATTTTTATGCATACCACTTATGCTTCTTATTCCCTGCAACTTTTCTCCTATTCTACCCCAACCCACTCCTTGGTCATAATCCTCCATGGGGTCTCCATTTCTGTGATTCTGTTCCTGTTCTGGTTGTTTGCTTAGTTTGTTTTGTTTTTGCCTTTGTGTTTTTAGGTTCAGTTGTTGATAGTTGTGAGTTTGTTGTCATTTTACTATTCATACTTTTTATCATCTTCTTTTTCTTAGATAAGTCCCTTTAACATTTCATATAATAAGAGCTTGGAGATGATGAACTCCTTTAATTTGACCTTATCTGGAAAACACTTTATCTGCCCTTCTGTTCTAAATGATAGTTTTGCTGGGTAAGAGTAATCTTGGATATAGGTTCTTGCCTTTCATGATTTTGAATACTTCTTCTCAGCCTCTTCTTGCCTGTAAGGTTTCTTTTGAATCATCTGGTAGTCTTATGGGAACTCTTTTGTAGGTAACTCTCTCCTTTTCTTTTGCTGCTTTTAAGATTCTCTCTTTATCTTTAATTTTGGGTAACTTAATGATGATGTGCCTTTGTGTGTGCTTTCTTGGGTCCAACTTCTTTGGGACTCTCTGGGCTTGCTGGACTTCCTGGAAGTCTATTTCCTTTGCCAGATTGGGGGCCTTTTCCTTTATTATTTGTTAAAATAAGTTTTCAATTTTCTGCTTTTGTTCTTCTCCTTCTGGCACCCCTATAATTCAGATGTTGGACCATTTAAAGTTGTCCCAGAGGTTCCTGAGACTCTTCATTTTTTTTTTTTTGAATTCTTACTTCCTCTTTCTGTTTCAGTTGGATGTTTATTTCTTCCTTTTATTCCAAATCATTGCTTTGAGTCCTGGTTTCCTTTTCTTCACTGTTGGTTCTCTGTACATTTTCTTTTATTTCACTTGCATAGTCTTCACTTTTTCCTCTATTTCGTGACCATACTCAACCATTTCTGTGAGCATCCTGATTACCAGTGTTTTGAAGTGTGCCTCTGATAGATTGTCTATCTCTTCATTGCTTTGTTCTATATTTGGAGCTTTGATCTCTTCTTTCATTTGGTTCATATTTTTTGTCTTGGTGCTCCTGTTGTGTTGTAAGGGGCAGAGCCTTAGGTATTCTACCAGGGCAGGGCCCCCATGTGGCTTCTTTGTGAAACTGTATCTGGGGGAGGGGTCTGAGAGGGAGAGAACAATGATGCTTGCTATGTGCTTGCTCTGCTTTCAGTTACTTCCCCTGCTACCACAAGCAAGTTGGGCCCTTCTGGGTGCTGATCCTCAAGTGGGTGGGTTTGGTACATTCTAGGACTCTGGGTTTCTCCAACAAATTCTCCTGTGAGGCTGGGAGTTTCTCCTGCTGCTGCAACCCCAAAAGATTTTTACAGCCAGAGGTTTTGAGGCTTTATTTCCGTGCATTGGAGCCCTGGGCTGTGTTGTCTTTCTCGCTCCCCAGTTGTTCCTCCCAATTTATCTGCACACAAATGTGTGACTGTCTGCTCTACCAGCCACTGCATTGCAGTGTGTCCTCTCTGCTCTGGCTGCCCATCTCCACCCCTCCTGCCAGTCTGAATGAATGTTTCTTCTTTAACTCCTTGGTTGTCAGACTTCCACACACTTTGATTTTCTGGAAGTTCTGGTTATTTTTGTTTTTAAATTTGTCGTTTTCCTTCTTTTGGTTGTGTGAGGAGGTAAAGTGTATCTACCTATGTGTCCATATTGGTTGTAAATCTGGGTATACATATTTCTAAAAATTGAAAACAGGATCTCAAAGACGTATTTTTTCATCCATATTTATTGTAGATTATTCACAATAGCCAAGAAGTGGAAGCAACCTAGATGGACTTCAATGGATGAATGTGTAAGCAAAAGGTGGCATATGCATATGCATAAAATAAAATATTATTCAGTCTTAAAAAAAGAAATCCTGTTATATGGTACAGTGTGGATGAACCATGAAAACATTATGCTAAGTGAAGTAAGGCAGTCAGAAAAAAACAAAGACTGCATGATTCCACTCATGTGAGGTGTCTAATGTGGTCAAATATGGAGACACGAAAGTAAAATGCAGGTTGCCAGGGACTTGGAAAGAGGGTAATAGGAAGTTACTGTTTAATTGATACAGGCTTTCAGTTTTAAAAGATGAAAAGTTCTGAGGACGGTAGTGATGATGGCTGCGGAACAATGTGAATGTATTTAATGCCACACTCAATTGTACATTTAAAAGTGGTTAAGACGGTGAACTTCATGTTGTGTATGTTTTATTACCACACACAGACAAAATACAAAAACCAAAAATATGTTACCCTGAATGTCATTCCAGAGATCCTGGTTCTGTAACCATGGGGCCCGGGTACCCATATTTTGAATATGTAACTGAAATGATTTTGATAGGGATAAATAAGTGGTTATAGATAAGGAAATAAACTCTTACTCATAATGTAGAAACCCTCTCAGAGGGTAAGCCACCCAGGATCTCTGGGTGACTGAGAAGCACTTCCTGCCACCCTGCTGGACTACTCATTTTTCACTTTGCTGATAAATCGTGGTTGAACCCCACCTGTGTGTTAAGGGCTGTGCTAAGATATGGATAGGTGATATAAAATTGGTTTTCTTCTCTGGGGGGATGGTCAAACACAGAGAGAAACAACTGCAAAGCTCAAGGGACCTTTGGTAACTCCTAGAACTTCAACTGCCTTTCCTCTTCTGGGCAGTGACACCCAGTTCACAGAATTGTTCTGAAGACAAAATAATATAAAAGGTGTGAATGTGTTTTAAAAAAATGTAATTAGTTATTCAGTGTTTACTTTTAGGGTGATGGCTTGAATTGTGGCTCGCTAAAGTTCCAGTGCAGAAGTTCTGAATCCTGAGTACACATTATCATTTCCAGAGGAGTTTTTAAAAAGTACTCATACTGCCCACCTCCCCTGTGAGATTCTCAATTAGTTGGTCTGGGGTCAGGAAGGGGGTTGAGCATTGGTGTTTTTTTAGAAAGCTGTCAAGTTTTTCAACAGAGAACCACTGCTCAATGGAACACACAGGAGGGAATGAATTCCAACTGGTAGTATGGGAAAAGCTCATAGAGGTTATGTTTGTGTCAGACCTTTAAAGGATATGTAAGATTTGGGGAATTATATTTCTGGACTAAGTAATACATACACACACTATATAAAATCCAAAAGTCCAAAAGGATCTGTCATAAATGGTGCATCTTCCTCTTTCTCCTGGCTACTTTCCAGCTCTCCTCTCTGGAGCAAACAATCTTTACCAGTTCCTGTTTATACAGCCAACATACGTATGCTTATAGGTGTGGTTAAGGAATTTGTTGATTTTGGTAAAGGGAAAGGAGAAGATAGAAACAGCTGTCATTTTCTGTTTCATGACCATCCACTAAGTGCCAAATGACATCTATGTATAGGTAGCACTTGAGTGAGGAAGTTTGTCTAACCAAAAAGTTCATTTTCAGTTGGGTTTTTTTTTTTTTTTTTTTTGTGGAGAAGTGAGATTTCTTTCTTTCTTCTTGTCACAGTACACCTTTTTAAAAAAATTGAGATAATTGTAAATTCATGTGCCATTGTAAGAAATAATATAGAGAAATCCCATAAACCCTTTGCCTGAGTGGCTTAATTTTAACTTCAGTGCTAATCAAGATACTTCAGATAAAATTCTCTGGTATGGTTTTGGAAAAATTTGTCTGGGAATGGACAATGAACTTGCAGGGGAGGGGGGCAAAGTGGAAAGGAACAAAGTGGTTTTGGTTTCCCATCATGATATCAGGGAAATCAAACTAACATGCTCATGTGTTTACATCTCTGTGGCTGGCGATGCCTCTCTCTGTAACACATGCTGTGTGTGGCCTGGGGAGTCATGGCTTCACTAGGCAAGGGACACCAGCTGGGACAGACGCTTTCTCTGATGAAGCTGAACTGGCCATTTCTACCTATGTCCAGGCTCCAGGTCAGAGCATGCAAGATGCTGGCCCATCTCTTCCATGTCCCATCTTTCTGCTCTTCAGACTCACAGGAACAAACAAATGGAGGCAGCAAACCATTCCTGACTCCACCTTGTCTCTGATTTGTTACTGCATTCCTGAAAATTGCATCCCTCTGTTAAAAGAATTTCACAAACAGATCACACAAAAATAGGGTAACATTGGTCTCTTCCCTGCCTCTTACCTTTTGAAATGCATTGGCAGAAAGGAACACCTAGTTGGAAAGATTAAAAGGGGTTTTGCTCTTCCTCTAGTTCAGCTTTCACTATTTACCCATGTCCTACCTGACAGGTGTTCCGCTGATTGTAAGGCTTGAGATTCTGTCAGTGCGAGACATTTTGAGTTATGTGTCCTCTCCGATATGAACCCAGCATTTGGTCCTTATGCTGATTTCATTTGTGTCAATACTTCTGGGTACAATAATACTTGCTACTTTATATGGTGCTTTTTGGTGAGGGAGCAGGTACAAACACGTTGGGCATCACCATGTAGGTACTTTCCTTAAGGTATTTAAGGTATTCAGCAGGGGAAAAGAATATAACACCCAGCCATTCCTGGGCTTTGCAATTACGTGAAATAGAAAACTATGCATATTTAGGCACATTCTCTTCTATATTGGTATTAGCTACCATTTATTGGGTGCTTAAAATAACCTGGCAGAATGTTAATGTTTCTTTTCCCTTTAGGTCAAGTTTAAATTTTATTGAAATATAATTATGTAGCTATAGTCAAATGCACAAATCTTACATGTTATCAAATATATAAAACTATGCAAAGTGCACACCAGTTAAGATGCAGAACACTTCCATTGCCACAGAAAATTCTTTCATGTCACTTTCCAGTCAATCCCCCTTCTATCCCAGCAAAAACCACTGCTCTGATTTTTGTGCCCAATAAACTATTACTCAGAATGTTAATGATGCATGATCTCCTTTAATCTCTGCGACACATCTGTGAGACATGCTAACCAATGCTTGCAAAGGTGAAGTCATTGCCCAAGGTCTGCATGGCTGCTAGGTGAGACAGGGTTTGAATTCAGATCTGTCTAGCACTAGAACTGAGATTCTTAACCTATCTGTGCTCTCTTTAGCTAGAGAAGCCTTCAGACCCTGTAGGAGACTGTTCTGTGTGGCGTGGGCCCAGCTCTCACTGGGAGATGCACAGGACCTACACACATGGATAGGTTCTCCCATGAGGAATGAGGCCTGCAATGTGCCTAGGCCGCTTTGAGTCTTGCTTTTGGTAAAAAAAACTCCCTCACCCTGAACTGAGGCAACAAACGTTTACTGCAAAGTAACTTTCCAAAATCCATGCTAAACCTTCCAAGGATGAGTGTAACCAGTTCAACCACTTTTGCCTTTTCATTTGCAAATATCCCTCTTCTGTGATGTGATTAGCAGCATTGGCTCCTTTGTTTTCTGTAAAATGTAACCACCTAAAGTGAACCTGTGCATAGTAAATGAGGACCATCATGTAATGTGCCGAGAAACCCAATAAAGGCTGGTCATGGCAAGGGCCAAGGCTTTTGCTCCCCTTGAGAGAAAAGCCATGCTGTCCCTTTTCTTCCACTGGACTTGGTAGTCTGTGTGAATGTCTCATTTCATCCATATTGACTCGGACACTACGGCCGGTGTCTGCATCAGACCCCTTCTTAGAAAAATGGTTTAAATGCAAAAAACAAAAACAGAAACATAGAATGCAAAGGAAAGCAATTGTATTGAAATATAGTTATCGGCCCTGACTGGTATGGCTCAGTTGGTTGGCTGAGCATTGTCCTACAAAGTAAAAAGTTACAGGCTCCATTCCTGGTCAGGCACAGGCCTGGGCTGTGGGCCTCTTCCTGGTTGGGGTGCGTGTGACAAACAACTAATTGATGTTTCTCTCATGCATCAATGTTTCTCTCCCTCTCTTTCTCCCTCCCTTCCCCTCTCTCTAAAAATAAATAAATAAAATCTTAAAAAAAAAAAAAGAAATCGAGTTATCAGTTGTGATAGGCAGTGTTGAATGTGACCACCCCCTGACCCCCAGTGATCCTAGTATTCACACACTTGTGTAATTTCTTCTGCTTGGGTTTGGCCTGGACCTAGTCACTCACTTCTAATGAATGGATTATGGCAAAAATTATGGAATGTCACTTTAGAGATTAGGTTAAAATAGACTGGCTGCTTGGGCTCTCTCTGTCTTTCTCTCTGTCATTACTCACACCACAGGAAGCCCGCTGCCTTGTGCTGTAGCAGCTCTGTGGAGAGGCCCACGTGGCCAGAAACCGAGGCCTGATCACAACCAGGTAAGTGAGCTTGGAAGCTGATTCTTCTCTGTCGTCCTGGAGGGGACTGATGCCCTGGCTGATACCTTAAGTAGGGCCTCGTGAGAGAACCTGATCCAGAACCATCGGCTAAGCTGCCTGAATTCCTGACCAAAGATACTGTAAAATAATGTGTCTGTTGTTTTCAGTCACTAGTTTGGGGGAAACTTGTTATACAGTAATAAATAACTAATTTGGGATAGATATGTGATATACTGCAATGAGAAGGTATGTTGAAAATACATGCAAGTTAAAGTTAGCTTGTGCATTTTAAGGCACATTAATGTGAAGGGCATTGTTCCTAGGCTTGAATAAGAACATTAAAAAGTAAAACAAACTTTGACAAGTGTAATGACCACTACTTTCTATATTCATTTCTTATTTTCTGGTTTCTGTATTTAATGCTTTGACATTTGGGACCCTGCTACCCTGGAGAGGCTAGCCTGTTTCTAGAGATAATAAATTATATACCTTTCATAGCAAACCAGTTGTCCACAGCACATACCCAGTCACTTCCTCTATTGGACTCAGATGATCAAGGCCACAGTCCACCAGCCCTAATCACCACAGGGCCAGCCCCCAGACAAAGAGGGTCAGCCTCTACCCCAGAGCTCACTGTATTTATTCAAACTGGCCAATCCTAAACTTGCTGTACCTGAGGACATCACAGAAGGCTTTGTCGAAGTGTTCCCCTCACCCTCTCTGCCTCCTGACTCCAGTGCTTCCCTTGTCACCCTACCCACACCCCATGGGACTGTGAGTGTAACTGTTACAGACTGTTTGTGCCCCCCAATTCATATGTTGAAGCCCTAACTGTAGTGTACCTGTATTTGGAAATTGGTCCTCTAAGGAACTAAGGTGGTAAGGCTGTGTGAGCGCACAGTGAGGAAGTGACTGTTTACACCCCAAGGGGAGAGCTTTCATCAGACACCAGCCCCGCTGGCACCTTGAACATGGACTTCAAGCCTCCAGAACTGTGAGAAATAAATTTCCTACTGCTTATACCACATAGTCTGTGGTGTTTTGTTACAGCAACCTAAGCAGATGAATACAGTAACTAAATATCTTGTCAATGGCAGTTGTCTCCTCATCCATTGTCTTGGCCATACCTAAATAATAATAAAACCCACACTTTAAAACAACAAGGCAATATGCATGTCATAATTGACACACAGTCCATTCTGATTTTTTTTTATCCTCATCCAAGGACATGCTTACTGATTCTAGAGAGAAGGGAAGGGAGGGAGATTGAGAGGGAAAGAAGCATGGGTGTGAGAGAGAAACATTCATCAGTTGCCTCTTGTATGCATCCCAACTGGGGGCCAAACCTACAACCCAGGCATGTGCCCTCCTGACTGGGAATCGAACCCTCAACCTTTTGGTTACAGGACGATGCTCCAACCAACTGAGTCACACTGGCTAGGCCTGATGGTTTGTTTTGATTATTGCAAGGGTTAAGAATACGGTTTCACAAAAAAATCTTATTGCAAATGAAATAACAGCTTGCATATTGCATTTTACAGGACAAATACAGGAGGCTTATTACAAGGAGCACCAGAATTATCCAAGATTTTAAAATGCAATTTTATATAAGATAAGTATTTTGTCCAAAGATCAATAGATCAACATCTTTAACACAGTTTATATGAAAAAAGAAAATGATTGTTAATTCTCGTTCAACTTAGATGCCATTGTGGCAAAAATGAGTTTTGAAAGAATCCTAAGTGTTTTCGGATGTTCTCAGCCTTCTCTTTAAGAAGTGGAGAGACAATTTTGTAGATATGAAGTAGCAGAGAAGCAACCATGAGCAACCATGTAGAATATGAGACATTTAAGCTCATAATTGCTCTAAAGCATTTATATACAAGAAGACTGCTAAAAACCTCAGTAATTCTGAAGTAATGGTAAATGAAGTGATAATTCCAGACACTTCTAAAAACTGAATTGGGTTTGAAAATATCTATGATCCCTAGCTGTGAAAATATGATGGGTTTTGTTAAAATTACTGGGTTTTTTTGCCTACAATGATCATCAGTAGAAATGCTAAATTTTATTTTAAGGTTGGTGAAGATAAAGATATATGTAAGTTCAGAATTTCTTTGAAACCACATATTTGATTTTAAAAATGTGTGGATTTATTTTCTATTTTATTTCACTAAGATGTTTGTAGTTGTTGCAATACAAAAAATGATTTTATATTGCATCCCGCCACTTTAAATCATTTCCTGTAAGATCTGACCTCTCCTGTGCACTTTGCCCACCATAGCCTCAATATTGATTCCAAATACCTTTACCCTTAAGACCTTAAATGTCTCGTATAACAAGTGAAGAGGTCATTACTGACCTCTAAGATTCTTTTTGTCTAAAATTTCCATGCCCTAGGAGCCAGCAATTTTTTCAAGTGGACATTTTCTTGGATGGTAGAAGAAGTAAGTTCCAATGCTGCCACAAGAAGGAACTGGTGAGACAAGTGAAAATGACATGAACTATGAGAAAAATATGATCAGGTTTCTAGGGTTCATGATAGTTAGGGAGAGTTAGATATCCTAGTCTTTGGTAAGACAGATCAAAAATGTTTGATTAATGGTAGAATTCTCTGGACAGAGGTCCCAAAGATGAGAAATGTTTGGGAGAAGTGCTTACAAATAAATTCTGGATCTTGCAACCACAGCTGATGTTGGATAGGAAGAAAAGGAAGTTATCTAAAGAGACACACTTGGCAGCCTAGTAAATTCTCTAGTAACCTCAGCTATCAAAGGACATGCACAAAAGATGGAATAGGATCAAATTTAAGTGTGGCCCTGAATTGAAAGACAATTGTCAGGAAGTTCAGTCTAGAAGGATGGGATTCTTATGAAAAATGTCAAAGTCACTTAAAAAGACTCAAAATTTATTGAGATAAAATTTACATACCATTAAACCCATATATTTAAGTAAACAGACTGTCAAGACACAGAACATTTTCAACAACTTCCAAAGTTCCCTTGTGCCTCATTGTAGTCAGTCCTCCGAAATCCATCCCAGGAGACTACTGACCTGATTTCTATTACTATTGATTAGTTTGGCAGATTTTAGAATTTCACATACATAGGATAATTCAATCTGCATGCCTCCCTTTGTTTCCCAGCATAATGTGAAAAGAACTAAGAGCAAGGAAAGAGTAGAGTTTGCCCCTTAGAGCCAAGGATCCTGAGTTAATCATTAATGAGTAAATGTGGAATTCCTCTATGCTGAGTCAGCATGCTCTGAGATGAAGGAGGATGGCTTTTGAGACAGTGTGTGTAAAGTCCGTAGACCTTCAGATCACTGTGTTTACCTTCATAAAACTTCATCAGCCTATAGTCTCTGCCCCACAAACTTCCACCGTTTCCCCACTAAATATAAATTGTTCAAAAAAAAAAAACCCAACAAAAACAACTATGTGGACATACCAAGGCCTGTGTTTGAGGGTTGGTTTCAGAGCTTTATCTATAGACATCATACAAGGAAGATGGCTGCCTCAAATCTACCAGATTTCAAGAAGAGCTGACTTGTTCTGTTTGCACTATTTGGCCAAATCAATTGCAATTGAATGTTTTTCTATGAGAATTTCCTAAGAATTTAGAAAGAAACCTCTGATTCTGCCCCTGCCCTGAATGCAAAGACACTTAGAGTTGAGAAATCCAAGGCATAACCTGCCCTGGGGGTTATGGCTTGAGTAGCAAAGTATCTGGGACCTCACTTAATGGATTTTAAAGATCACCAATGTGGGATTTGGCAAGAACAGCCACTAATGTCCAGTGTGGTGGAGCGGAGGCCCCCCGTGAGACCTAGCTTTGATTTTACCACATAGGCCTTACATAGAATTTGCCATTGAAAACGCCGAACAAATCTTCAAGGATGAGGTCCAAGAAATTTCAAGGATGAGGTCCAGGAAATTCTGAATAATCTATACAAAACATTAGAATTTCACAAGAGAGGACCTTACTGGAAGAGAAAAAATAACAGGAACCAAATAAGAATTGAAAGAAGTGTCACTCCAGTTTTTATAACCTTTTTACACCTGTTCTGAGATCAGGTGACGTGGAGTCCTTATCTCCCTGTGTCTCCTCATGTGAAGAGTGTCGTCAATTGAGGGGTCAGTCAGAGCATGCCTTCTGAAGCACAGAGCCTAGTGCAGGCACTCTTCCTGTCTCAATTAATTAAGGAGATGCAAGGATGGTGTTGTGCAGGTCATTGCACAATGGACCACTTTCTATGGATCCTCCAAATTCTAAGTAAATTCCACAACAATTATGAAATGCCTGGGTTACTAGATTTTTTTTTCTCCTAGAACCCGTAAAAGGAGTGAGCTCTGAGTCCTCGGTTGATGCAAAATGAAATTAGAGGCCATTCATGTGGACAAAATGAGCATGAGGATCCATCTGAGAGTTGGCTTCCATTTTGAGTTGAAAAAATTAATTCCTCCGCCTGTGCTTCCACCCCTGATGTCTCAGGGACCTCAGTCTACCAACCATCTTCTCCCCTTAATTTTCTGTCGGATTCTTCCCATCAGTATTTACATATATTCAAATCTCCCTCATTCAAGCTCATTGAAAAATAAAAGCTTCTTTAGATTGGACCTCCACCATCAAATTTTGTCCTATTTCTTTTCCCCATTCAGAGCCAACATTCTTAAAAAGTTGCCCCTATTTCTTTCCTTAACTCTAACCTTAAATCTACCAAACTCTGGCACTTGTTGCCACCATACTATGAAAACTCAGAGGACACCTGCCAGCCCTTAATTTGTATGACCACATTCTGGCATTGGGAACTATTAAGTGCTCTCATTCTTGACATGTCCCTCTTTGGCTTCCAGGAAATATTGTTCTGCTTACTTTCTATTACTTTACCACCTTCCATCTTCTCTGCAGGCCCCTCTTCTTCCCCCATTCATTAAGTGCTTGCTTTCTGTTTGTTTGTTTGCTTGCTTGCTTGCTTTTTTCTTATAAACACTTTAATATAAAATCCAAGTTTACAGAGTCAAGATAAAATCCTTGCAAAAATTGGACTGGCTCATTAATTTTGGTTTAAAAAATAATTAATAACTACATGTCTTTCCCTTGATTTTATTGGTATGGAAATTTTGGAATTTTTTTCTCATGAACTTTCTAACCTTTTCATATTGGTTTACAGATCAAATAAATGAATATTACTGCTAGTTAGCATTTAAAATTATGGGAAATGTAAATTTTGCTTAACTCAATTGAATGATGATTCTGAAAAATGTTTTCATAGCAGTATTTATGTTTTGCAGTATGTCAGCTTAGACTCAACTTCCGACATCCTCAGGTAACTTAAAATCTTGAGTTAACATTAAATTAAATTAATTGATAATTGTTGTTTACCTAGATAATTTCTTTTTAAATTACTTTTTGTTTCAATTATTAATTTTTAAAAACATTTTATTTATTTTCAGAGAAAGGGAGGGAGAAAGAGAGGGGAGAAATATCAATGGGTGGTTGCTCCTCACACACCCCTACTGGGGACCTGGCCCGTAACCCAGGCATGTTCCCTGACTGGGAAGTGAACCAGCAACCCTTTGGTTGGCAGACCAGCACTCAATCCACTGAGCTACACCAGCCAGGGCTGACCTACTTACTTCTTACTCTTTGCTAGGGTTATCTCCATAAGTGGATGATTTCCAAACCAGACTTCCTTTTTCTAATTTCTAGGGCTGAATATCCCACTCTGGATCCCCCTGGAAACCTTTCAATCACCTTAAAGTTAACAACATATCCAAAACTGAACTTCTTTCCCTTTCACCTAGAAAATGTTAACCTGTCCCCCAGCTGCCCAAGCCAGATAACTGAGTTAATTCTTACTATCTCCGTATTTCTCATGAGCTCAGGAAGGGCATGTTGCAAACTGACCTAAGTCTAATTGTGTGTTGATAATTGTTAGATTTTTGCTTGGAGATGTTAAAGGCCTTTGATAGTTAGAGGTAGGTGAAGGCTTCATGTTGTTGCACTCAAAATTCACTAAGAGTTGACATGTTACTCTAACAGCAAGCCTCAGACTGAATTCTACTCTTACCATTATTAGTCAGCAAGTATCCTGTTCCTCAAAGCTCAGCTCAGTTGGTTCTATATTATTTGAGGAAAGGCAAAGCTGGTATAACAAAGAGACTCAATAGTAATACAGTTGTTTAAAGCAAAAGTCTAAACGTTGCTCCATGCATTTATTCAGGGACTCAGATACCTTCTAACATGATGTCCCACCACCTCCAGGGCCTTTGTTTTCTGCATGGCCAAGGCTCTAGGCCCCCACATGGCAAGAAGGGAAAGAGAACATGGAGGAGGTGTACTCATGGTCTTAAGATCTAGGCCAGAAATCTAGGCCCACATTCGTTTACTTGCATTGCCTCAGACAAAACACAGCCATGTGACCACACCTTTCTGTTAGAGAAGCTGTAAGTGTGATATAGCCATACACTTAGGAATAAGAGCAGAATAGATTTTTTGGTAGACAAATAATTATTTCCACCACTACTACAATGCCAAATACCTTTCAAAAAGTATTGATCAGGCAAGTTCAGCTCATTAGTCAGATCAGGTAACAGAATCTTCAGGTCCAGCCCAGAGCTTGAGTCAAGAAGACCACTAAGAAAGTTAGTTCATTTCTTAAATTTATTAACAATTAGCATGTTGATAGAGAGTAGTTAAACTACTTGTAGGAAGTCCTCTAAATATGATAAAGAATTTTCAACTATACCCTGAAGACTAAATTCCTGATTAGAGGACTTCAAATGCTAAATTACTATCTTTAGATTAAAACTAACAAATACATATACAGATGTGAGCAAAAGTAGGCTTACGGTTGTAACACAAATAAATAATACAATAATTAATAAATAATAATAGAAGAATAAACTGTTTTGCATACTCACAACTCTAAACCTACTTTTGCCCACTCCTGTATATTACATTATGTTAACACATATTGAAAACATTTACACACACACAGGATACAAAAGACTAGGTGTCACAATAGGTATGGTAATTATCAGGTAAGGTTTATCATCAACATCAAATATTACCAGAGAGATTCTATCATTCAGGATTTCATGAAGAAGACAAAGGGATTTAAGAATGACTAAATCCTTTATGCGCTTTATACAGGTCTAAAAGTCCTGATGTAGACTTCAGTTCCTCACCTCTAAGGAAACTCTGTGGCCAGGGGAATATTTCTAGGGTAGCCTGGATCCTCTTTTTGGTGCCGTGCACTGCTCTTATCCCATATCATTTGGGGACACCAACTTCCTGTTTCTGAGTCCTTATGGTAAATGAAAGTGGTTCTAACTTTTTTGCTTCAGCCCTGGCTCAAAATATAGTCTTCAACCACTGAGTCCTCAATTGCTTTGTATGTGATTACATTATTGCCTGAAGGGGCAATGCAACTGATGGTTAAAACAAAGACTAGATTCTAATCCCTGGGGGCTGGATCTCAGCATTACCTTTATCAACTGTATAACCTTCTACCCATTACCCAACTTCCCTCTTCCTCCATTTCCTATCTGTAAAATGAGTGAATGGGTTCCAAGTGCCTGGAACAGTACCTAGCCTACAATACCAATCTATCAATATTAGCTACTACCATTACTTTCTCTTGACAGTCCTGTAGATGTGAGATTTTGAATGTTCTCCATTTTATTTTATTAAAACAATATTTTATTGATTATGCTATTTCAGTTTCCCATTCCTCCCCCCTTAATTCCCCTCCACCCTGCATACCCCTCCCACCTGCATCTCTTCACCCCACCTTAGTTCATGTCCATGGGTCGTACATACAAGTCTTTGGCTTCTACATTTCCTGTATTATTCTTAATACCCCTCTGTCTATTTTCTACCTACCATCTATGCTACTTATTCCCTGTACCATTTACCTCATTACCCCTTCCCCTTCCCTGCTGATGACCCTCCATATGATCTCCATTTGTGTGATTCTGTACCGGTTCTGGTTGTTTGCTTAGTTTGTTTTTGTTTTTGCTTTTTAGGTTCAGTCGTTGATAGCTGTGAGTTTGTTGTCATTTTACTGTTTATAGTTTTGATGATCTTTTTTCTTAGATAAGTCCCTTTAACATTTCATATATTAAGGGCGTGGTGATGATGAACTCCTTTACCTTGACCTTATGTGAGAAGCACTTTATCTGCCCTTCCATTCTAAATGAAAGCTTTGCTGGATAGAGTAATCTTGGATTAGATCCTTGCCTTTCAAGACTTTGAATACTTCTTCCCAGCCTCTTCTTGCCTGTAAGGTTTCTTTTGAGAAATCAGCTGATAGTCTTATAGGAACTCCTTTGTAGGTAACAGCCTCCTTTTCTCTTGCTGCTTTTAATATTCTCTCTTTATTTCTAATCTTTGACATTTTAATTATGATGTGCCTTGGTGCATGATTCCTTGGGTCCAACTTCTTTGGGACTCTCTGGGCTTCTTAGACTTCCTGGAAATCTATTTCCTTTGCCATATTGGGGAAGTTCTCCTTCCTTATTTGTTCAAATAAGTTTTCAATTCCTTGTTCATCCTTTTCTCCTTCTGGCACCCCTATGGTTTGGATGTTGGAATGTTTAAAGTCCTGGAGGTTCCTAAGCTTCTTTTCGTTTTTTTGCATTCTTGTTTCTTCATTCTGTTTTGGTTGAATGTTTATTTCTTACTTGTGGTCCAAATTGTTGAGTTGAGTCCTGGTTTCCTTCCTGTCATTATTGGTTCCCTGCACATTTTCCTTTATTTCACTTTTCATAGCCTTTACTTTTTCTTCTATTTTGCAACCATACTCAACCATTTCTGTGAGCATCCTGATTACCAGTGTTTTGAACTGTGCTTCTGATAAGTGGCCAACTCTTTGTCGCTTAGTTGTATTTTTTCTGGAGCTTCAATCTGTTCTTTCATTTGGGCCTTTTTTTTTTTTTTTTGGTGTGGGAGCACCTGTTATGTAGTAAGGGGTGGAGCCTTAGGTATTTGCCAGGGCAGGGCAACCCACATTGGTGCATTATGGTGCTGTATGTGGGGGAGGGGTCCAAGAGGGAACAATGCTGTTTGCTCAGCTCTCTTCTGGCTTTCAGTCACTTCTGCTGCCAGCCACAAGCAAATTGGGCCCTTCTGGTGCTGATTCCCAGATGGGTGAGTTTGTGTATGTTCTAGGCCCCCGTGGGTCTCTCCAAGGAACTCTCCTGTGAGGCTGGGAGTTTCTCCCACTTCCTCAGCCCCCACAGGTTTTTTTCAGCCAGAGGTTTTGAGGCTTTGTTTCCCTGCACTGTAATCCTGGGTTGCACAGTCTGTCTCATTCCCCAGTTGTTCTTCCTGGTATATCCACATACAAATGTGAGACCGCCCAGGCCACCAGCCACCACCTTGCTGCAAGTCCTCTCCACCCAGTTGTCCATATCTGTACCTCCTTCCAGTCCGGATGAATGTTTCTTCTTTAATTCCTTGGTTGTCATATTTCCTTACAATTTGATTTTCTGGCAGTTCTTGATTTTTTGTTTGTTTGTTTTGTATTTAAATTTGTTGTTTTCCTTTTTTTGGTTGTGCGACGAGGCACAGCATATCTACCTATGCCTCCATCTTGGCTGAAAGTCTCCATTTTATTTTATTTAAGAAGTAAACAAGTAACAGATACCTGTATACTTTAATTATTATTCTTAACATGTCACATGTACCACCTTTCCATTATGTAACTGCAGGTAAGGGGAGAAAAGCTGCTGGGTTGTTTTGAAATTTAAGATGCTTAACCCTGTGATTCTGGGATTTAAAGAAATTACTTTTCTTTTGTCCTTTATACATTGCCTGCCTTTTAGACATTTAACTAATGACTAACTTTTCTATGTGGAGGAATTAAGAGGTAAAAAGAGAGCTGAAATAAAATTTTTTAAAAAGAAAAAAGCTTAGAGAGCAGCTGTTGAAAGAAAGTCTAAAAGAGTTTCCATATTGCTGGTGCATTAAATTTCTCAACATACAATTTGTACCCCTTAATAGCTGTATATTTTTCCTGGTGTTAAGATATTCTAAAAGTTCTGAGAAAATTACTTTGACGTCAAGTTTTTTTTTTATGACAGACTTTATGTAACTTTGGGCTGTGAGGCTGTTTACGTTAACTATTTATTCATTGAGATTATGGTAAATATTTACCATCCTTAGACTGGAATCTGTACTAATGGCTAGAAGGCATATAAAGTTGAGTATGTACTTTATTTAAAAATGACACATAGATTAACACTTGATTCTATCCTGCAAGTGAATGAAAATCACATAAGATCTGAGCAGTTCAGCTTTCTGTTTTCTTGCACCCTTAGGCAATGTGGCTGCTGGGCTGGAGGCTGGGTTCCTGGGTGAAGGGGGTCTGGTTTGCCCAGGTTTTTCTAGTTGTAGCACAGGAAGTCCGGATACCCAGGAAACACCTCAGTCCTGGTCACACAGGTTGTTTGGTCACCTAGAATGCAATATACATTCTTCAACACCCACATCCTGGTGAGCTTCAGTTGGACTCATGTCTTTCAGACCAGGGTTGAGGGTTTTCTCACTTTGTGCCCTGCAGGGAGAGAAAGGATAAATAATGATTCAGAGTAGGGGCTGGAATTCAAATCCTTGTTCTGCCCCTTAGTAGGTGTGGTGGCCTAGAATTCCTCTCTCTGTGAGGCTCTGGTTAGGGTGAGCCACAAGACATACTTCCATCCAAGGACCCCTGAGTCTGTAAATTTACTTAGGTAGAAAAACTTAGTTAAAGACAGTGACTTGAACAATGCAAGCTAGGTTTTTGTCTACCAGACCTGAAGTTTTCCCTGTTATATAGATCAAGCCATATGGCAGACTACCCTATTTTGGTCATTTCACTACAGCCAAAGAGCTTTGTGAGCCAAAGCATTCTGCTTATTGATGAATAAGTCCCTGCTGCCCTTTATGGCAGGTGTGCCTGTACACCTTGTCTTTGGCAGTTAAATGCCACCAGTTGGCCTTTTCCATAATCCCATGGAAATCAGCAGGCTACTCTCAATGGTAACATCCCCTCCTAGCCTCATAGTCTCACCTACCCTATAAAAGAGAGCAAACACAGAGCTTTCCAAGGAGGTGGGTCTCTTCCTGACAGGAGTTGCTTTCTGATCTTTTCCTGGAATCTAGCTGGGAGGTGGGCACAAAGGTTACATGTGTGAAATCCAGGCCAATGTTCCTGTCTCCCTAAGCCTTGGGTTTCCTCTTCCACATGATGCCAGCCAGGAAAGCTCTCCAGTAAGAGCATCCATGTTGATGATTTTGGCCTGACCTAGTGTTATATCCATTCTTCTTGTTCTAACATCTTTAGAATGAACTCCCACACATGTTCCTCAGATTTCTGATGACACGTGTTAGAAAACTGTGGCAGTTCTTTTGGTGTGTAAACTATGTCTTCTTGGGTCACAGTGTGGGCCTGTCCTGTTGGAATATGCTGAGATTTAACTTTGGTTATGTGTGTAGTCATATAGGGCTGGGTCTTAAGGAGAATGAAAGACCCTTTTCTAGACATCTGCCCCAGATATAGTTTTCACATGTATTTAAGTAAAGGAGGGATAGAACAAAAAGGTAAAAGGACTCGTGGACATGGACAACAATGTGATGATTGCTTGGGGGAGGAGGGTATAAGTGGACTAAAAGGTAATGTAAAAAAAATATAATAAGTGAAGGAAGGCTAGTTTTCTTGAACTTAGTTTGCAAGCTGTTTCCACAGGAAAGAGAGGACCAGAAACTAAATCCAACCATTGTTTTCATTCAGTAACCCATACAGTTAAAATTTATGTTTAATTTTCAGCAATATCAGCTCTCTGGGTAAAAAGAAAAGATTCTTTTAGGGCTATTATGAAGCTTTCCATTTCTCCAACTGTGACTTGAGCTGAGTCAAAAGATTTGCGGTAGTCGTTTTCTTTCTAGAAGTACTTGAAATACACTCAGAAAAATCAATCTCTTACCTCATTCCTTATATTCACCATTGATTCCATAACAGTCTATTACAACCACCTGAGCAACTAAGACACTTGCTTAAGTTTGCACTTTATTATATTCAAACACAGGTGATTGTGTGTAATGTCCCAGCATGCCAGTGATAATTAGCTTCCCAATTTCCCATTGGCAAGTTGCTCAGCAATTGAGCTCAAATCCAAGGGTGTGACCAAACCAACTCACAAATTTCATCTTTGCAGGTCTACCTTCTAGGGTTGCTCCCACAACCAATTCTGTGTCAGTCTGACTGTACTAGAGAAAGCCCAAGCGTAGTTGAACAGGGAAAGTTTAATATAAAGAATTATTAACTATGACTGCATAATAGGGACAAAGAGAACTCTAAAGAATACCCTAGGGCTGAGGGGACCTGGAGAGCATTATGCTGAGTGAAATAAGCCAGTCAGAGAAAGACAAATACCATATGATTTTACTCATATGTGGACTCTAGTGAACAAACTGAAAAACAAGCAAAACAGAGACAAACTCATAGATGAAGAGCAGATGACAGCTAGTGGGGGGTGAGGGGTGCTAGGAGGTGGAGGGATGGAGAGAAAAGGAAAAAGGACTCATGGAAATGGACAATAGAGTCATGATTGCTGGGGGTGAGGGGGTATAATGGAACTCAAGGGTAATAGGGAAAAATGCAATAAAGATTAAATTAAAAAATAAAATAAAAAGAATACCCTAGGGCTGAGAAAAGTACCCAAGGAAGAAAAAAACTTGGAAGAGGTCTCTCTCCCCAAGTTGGGAATCAAACCTTATTAGAGTAGGAGTGGTTACAATCCACTGGTTAATGGCCAAATTGCTGGGCGGCCCCTGGCCAGAGTTGGTCTACAGTTATTAAACATATAGGTAATATTCTTCTTGTGGGCAGGAAGACAGCCCCACCAGTAAACCATAGTCAAGACTAGCCATAGTCAAGTGGGACGTGGGCAAGGTTGGCAAATAGCTCTAGGGTACAACAGGCTGAAGGCTGGTGATGGGCTCACGCAGGAATTTAGGGAATCAAGAATCTATTTTCCATCTGGGGCCATGAGGCCTGATGTCAGGACGGCTGCAGTAATGTGGTCACTGAGAGCTTGCCTTTATGTGCACAGTTGGCATATTAGTTTACTAAGGCTGTCATAACAAAGTGCTATAGATTGGTTGGCTTAAACACCAGAAATGTCTTTCTTCAATCCTGGAGGCTAGAAGTCCAAGGAAAAAGTGTCAGGGTTGATTTTTTCTGAGACCTTTCACTTTGGTTTATCGATGGCCACCTCCTGGTGTGTTCTCAAGGTATTCCTCTGTGTCATTTCTTTTCCTTATAAGGACACCTGTCATATTGGGTTAGGGCCCATCCTAATGACCGTATTTAACCTTAATTATCCCTTTAAAGAACATATATCCAAATACAATCACATTCTAAATTACTGGGGATTAGGACTTCAGTGTGCGAATTTGGCCTACAACAGCTGGGGAAAAGCATTTACTGGATGTCCCCATAATTGCTGCCAACAGCCACCTGTAGATGCAAGAAGCAAACAGAAACACCGGACTCAGGGAGAGGAACCCCTTCCTCCTGCAGTGTCACTCTAGCACACTTTACTGACAAAACTAACATCATGGTCATTGCCAAAGAAACGCTTAACAGGGTCCAGCTCAAGGATTACAGAGCAGATAATGAAGGTTGAATTTAGAGCTGAAAAGCAATAAATCAAAAACTGGTTCTTCATTTCTTCAAGCTTCCTGATATTCTCTCCATAAATTGTCTGCCCAGATTGACCAGTTTGCAACTAAGAACACTGACACATTTGTTTTGTTTCCCTGTTTTAAAATTTTTTTCCAGTAGTTCTGCATGATTTTACTTTCAAGTTATCATTTTTGGAGAAATAGACCAAATTTTCTCCAGAGTTTTATACTTTTGATAAGTGTAAATTAAAATGATCTGAATTTACAGTGTGGCATGGTTATGGACTATGGAAACCAGACCAGAAAGCTGGTCTTCAGTTTGCTGTTGATATCTTCTTGATTCATCACAGTTTCAAGGCTGAGACTTGTGGTTCCTTCTTCTTGGAACATTCTTGCCCCTGTTCAACTATCACTCAGAATTTCTTCTCTGGTGTGCTATCAGAAATAGCCTCCCTTACCCGTAACTCTTTCCCTTTACTAAGCTTTATTTTTCTTTATAATAATTTTATCACTATGTCAAATTATATTATTTTAAACAGTATATTTATTATTTATTCTATGCATTTATTTACTTATTTGTTATTAAAATGCAAGCTCTAGAAATATAGGGACACATCTTTTTCACTGAGGTATCCTCAGAACCTAGAACATTGCATAGCATGTAATAGGTATTTGATAAATATTGATTATATGAATGACTGTAGGTGTCAGAAAAGGGGTGGATTTTCTGGAACATAAGTCTGCCTGCAGAACATTAGATATATCTATAGCAATAGAACTTTAACTTCGAACTTAGCACAGCAACAATGTGATTGTACTTTGATTATTCTTACTCCAACCTGGAAATGACTCCCATTCACTTTGTGTGTGGTATAATTAATAAACAGTAAAATTCAACTTTGTATGTGTGCATACAGTTCAGTGAATTTTGAAAAATGTATACAGTTGTGTAAAATCATTGCAATCAAGGTATATAACAGTTCTATTATCCCCCAAATTCCCTCATGTCATTTTTTAGTCAACCTCTCTTCTGACCTCCAGTTTCTAGCAACCACTGCTCTGTTTTCTGTCCCCATAGTATTCCCATTTGTAGATCATCATATACCATATTTTTAGGATTGTAAGATGCACTGGACCATAAGATGCACCCAGGTTTTAGAAGAGGAAAATAGGAAAAAAAATTGAAGCAAAATATGCGGTAAAATATTTAATAACCTGTTACCCTTGCTCCACCACCACATCGCCCCCCACCCCACAGAGAGCCAGGTAATCTACATTCGGACTATAAGACGCACCCCATTTTCCTCTCAAATTTGGCAGGGGGGATGCATCTTATAGTCCAAAAAATACGGTAAATGGAATCCTACAGTACATTGTTTTTGGAGTCTTTCACTACTTAGCAAAATGCATTTGAGATCTTCGTATGTGGCATCAAGAAGCAGTAGTTTGTTCCATTTTATTGCTGAGTAGCATTCCATTACATATGTCTCCATTTGTTTACCCTTCACCAATTGAAGAACATTTGGCTTTTTTTCCAGTTTGGGGTGCTTATGAATCAAGCTACTATACACTATATCATGTGCAAGCTTTTGTGTGAAAGTTAACTTTTTTTTCTCTTGGGTAAATATAGTAAGTGCATAGTTAAATACAATACAAAACTGCCAAACTGTTTTCTGAAGCCACAATGCTATTTTGCATTTCCATCAGCATTCTCACCACCACTTGTTATAAGGTGGCACAACCATGGGAATAAGATCAGAAATCTAAACTGTTTCCTGGAATCCTCCTGGTTTGTTCCTATTTCAAGGCTTTATACTTGCTTGTCCTTCCTCCTGGAACACATTCCCATGAGTTACTGTACTTCTGTTCACATTTGACTTTACAACAGGGCTTATCTACACACATAGTAAAGACCAGCCAGAAACAAAATGAAGAAAATCAGAAACATGAATGCAAATGGGGGAAAATTCTAAAACCATACACTCTTTTTCTACATTCTTCTGTGTATCTTGAGATGTTAACAACTTTCGATTAGTAATTAGTTAATTTGTTCTAAAAATTTTATTTGTAAGATGTTTTCAAGTGAATTTGTTTTCAATATTCAGTGTTTATTTTTAGTACTAAAATACTAAAACTCACTTTTGATTCTAAAATGTTAAAGTTGTTTTCATTTCTCTTCAAGGAAATAATGAAAACCATAGGCAATATGTGTTTATGAGGAATTTCCATAGCAAGACCTGACCTGAATGCCAGTAATTCTCTCACAGATAGTGTCCGTATTTTACTGCCTCAGTGTTAAGGCAGTAAAGATCATGATAATTTATTTCCCTCACAATGCTCAATGCTGCCTAAGGGAAAAATAATGAATCGCTTTAATTTTAAAAGAAGATTCTTGGAGTTTTAAACTGGCAAGTAAACAAACAGAAATGTAATTAGTATTTGCATAATTACTTTCAGTTTTTTTACTTTGAACTTATACTTTATTAGTGGGTGGGCTATCTCCTTTAAAGTTTATCCATAATTTTAACAAGTCCTCCATTTTCTTTTTTACATTCCTTCTCCCCTAATAAATCAGAACCACTGAAGAAACTCAGCCTTAGGAACTAAATGTTAAAATTGTTCTCCAAAAACAGAAACTTAAAATCAGCTAGCTCCTAAATGCATAGTTCCTCCTGTATGTCTTCCAGCAAGAAAAATAGTTTGAAGAGGAAAAAGAATGCCCAAAAGGCCTGTAATTAATAACAATAATTTAATGAGCAAGTAATAACAATATTTAAAAGCTTTGCATACATGATTCATTCAACAAGTATTTATTTAATGCTTACTCTGTGCTAGTCACTACTCTAGGCATTGGAGATAAAGTATTGATCAAAACAAAAGACATCTGGCCCTGGCTGGTGTGGCTCAGTGGATTGAGCACTGGCCTGTGAACCAAAGGGCCGCCAGTTTGATTCCCAGTTAGGGCACATGACTGGGTTGTGGGCCAGGTCCCCAGTACGGGGCACTCAAGAGGCAACTACACATTGATGCATCTTTCCCTCTCTTTCTCCCTCCCTTCCCCTCTCTCTAAAAATAAATAAATAAAATCTTTAAAAAACCCCAGAAAACATCTGTGCACTCATGAAACTTAGGTTCTAGATAGTGAGGATAGAAAATAAAGAAAGTCAGTCATTCTAAAATTTGCACGGGACTACAAAAGATCCCAAATAGAGCCAAAGCAATCATGAGAAAGAAAAACAATCACACTCCCTGATTTCAAACTATACTATAAATTCATAGTAATCAAAACAGTACAGTATTGGCATAAAAAGACATACTGACCAGTGGAACAGAATAAAGAACCCCACAAAAAACCCACATATGTATGGACAATTAATTTATAACAAAAGAGAAAGGAACATACAATGGAGAAAGGACAGTCTCATCAGTAAATGGTGTTGAGAAAAACTGGACAGTCACATGCAAAAGAATGAAACTATACCAGTATCTTACAGCATACATACAAATTAACTCAAAATCAATGAAAGACTTGAATGTAAGACCCGAAATAATAAAATTCCTAGGCGGGGGGAGGGGGGTGAATCTCTTTGACATTAGCCTTAACAATGTTTTTGTTGTTTGTTTTTTCTTCTCTTTTTAGATATGACTCCAAAGACAAGGGAAACAAAGCAAAAGTTAACAAATGGGGCTACCATCAAAATCTGTGCAGCAAAGAAAACTATCAACAAAACTAAATGGCAACTTATTAAATGGGAGAAGATATTTGCAAATCATATATCCAATAAATAAGGGGATAATATCCAAAATACATAAAGAACATGTACAACTCAACAATAAAACACAACTCAATTTTTAAAAATATTTTTAAATTTATTTTTAGAGAGAGGGGAAGGAAGGGAGAAAGAGACAGAGAGAAACATTGATCAGTCATCTCTTGCATGCCCCCAGCTGGGGACCTGGCCAGCAGACCAGGCATGTGCCCTGACTGGGAACTGAACCTGCGACCTTTTGGTTTGCAGGATGACGCCCAATCCACTGAGCCATGCCAGTCAGGGCCAACTCAATTTTTAAATGGACAGAGAATCTAAATAGACATTGTCCCCAAAAAAGACATACAGGTGGCCAATAGGTACATAAAAAGATGTTTGACATCACTAATTAACAGGGATGAAAATCAAACCACAACGAGAGACCACTTCACACCTGTAAGAATGGCTGTTATCAAAAAGACAAGAAATAACTAGTGTTAAAGAGAACATGGAGAAAAGGGAGCCCTTGTGCACTGTTGGTAGGAATGTAAATTGATGCAGCCATATGAAAAACAGCATGGAAATTTCTAAAAAGAAAAAAAAGAACAGGATGTCTTTCTGTTCTGTTGATGGTTGTCTTCTGAGTACAAAATGTTTTCAGTTTGCTATAGTTCCATTTGTTTATGTTTTTGTTGCCCTTGTCCAAGTCAACCTACTAAATGGAGACAATATTTGGAAATGATACATCTGATAAGGAATAAATATTCAAAATACATAAAGAACTCATACAACTCAACATTAAAAACTACAAACAATCTGATTAAAAAGTGGGCAGAGGACATGAATAGACACTTCTCCAAAGACGACATACAGAGGGACAACAGACATATGAAAAGATGCTCAGCATCACAAATCATTAGAGAAATGCAAATCCAAACTGTAATAGCATCTCACACCTATCGGAATAACTTATCAAAAAGTCGACAAATAATGTGTTGGTGAACATGTGGAAAAAAGGGAACCCTCATGTTCTGTGGGTGGCATTGTAAATCTGTCCATCCATTTGTCTGTCTGTCCATCCAAATGTTGATCCATTTGTTGATGAGGACTCCACCCAGTGATATCTGTGGTGTCGTGGATGCAACGAACAAATTCACATGGACTACAGAAGTTCTGTGGAGAAAAGGGACGGCATGGCCACTCTCTGAGTGAGAGAGTGCCTTGACCCTTGCCTGGACAGGCTTTTATTGCTTTTCTGGGAGCACTGCATCAAGGAAGGTCATCATTCATTATGCCCAGGTTTGCTTAAGGTGATTACTTTTTACAGATAACAAATAAAAGGATGTTGCTGATTACTTCTTACTTCTTACTGATAACAAAGAAAAAAATGCTGCAAACGCAAGGGAAAAAGTGGTTGGACTGGTTATACTCCATCCTCCGGAGGTTTAGCACAGACTGTAGGAAGTTACTTCAAAGATATGCATTAAACATTTGCTGTCTGAACTCAGGGTGAGGGAGTTTTAGCAAGAGCAAGTCTCAAAGCAGCCTAGATATAATGCATGCCTGGTTCCCCATGGGAAAGCTGGTCTGTGGACCTGGCTCCTGCATGCTACCTCATGCCTATCATTTTCCGAACCAGGGCTGAGCTACATTCGCCATTGTAACTTGGACTGGTTCCCTATAATTTGTTGTCTATTTATTATCTATTCCTCAACTTATTCATGAAAGAACATCCAGGCAGATAGAAAGATAATACTGTTGGTAGCATAAAATTTAGAAGAACTGACATACTGGTTTATTACAATGTTTTCTTTTCTTTTCCCATAGCTGCTTATCTTTTAAAGCTATGAAGTATGAAGCTATAAAAGAAAGATTGTATTTGTTTTGAGTTTTTATCATGTACCAGGAAATTTATCTCAGTTTTGCCTCACTCCAGTGAAATGAAGTTAAATTTTATTCCCTATGTTTAACAGATCAGGAAACGAAAGCTCTGAGTTATGTAATTTTTGTAGGTCAAACCTTTTGAATACTGCTAATCTCCATTGTGTATTGCTATATATCAAAAAATAAGATGTTAGCTACTAATGTAATTTGAAATTTTTTAATGGCCACATTTAAAAAGTAAAAAAAAAACACAGGTAAATTAATTTTAATAATATATTGTATTTAACTCAATATCAAAAAAGGTGATTTCCATTTGAAATCAATAAACCAATTACTAGTGAGATATTTTGCATTTTTTCTCAGACTAGGTTTTTGGAATCTGGTGTGTATTTTATACTTATAGGATATCTAAATTCAGACAAGCCATATTTCAAGTGCTTAATCTCTTCATGCAGCCAGAGCACAGATCTGTATACCATACTGCAAGCTTATCTAATTCATCTGTGTCTGCAGCAACTAGCCCATGTCTGGGATATAGGACATGGTCAGTAAATGTTTGATGATTGAATAGTACACATGAATGAGAACAACAAAAAATATGTTAAAAATGTTACCTCCTCCCTGGAAAAGATAGCTCTAAAGCATTAAATAAAACATCCCTTAACTATTAATAAAACAATGGAATCATAAAATGAGAACACAATCTAAGTATGTCAAATTTGGGGGTTATGATCAACAAGGCAACATGTGTTAACACCAATAACCAAATGGGCAAGATATGTAGGCAATTCACAAAGAAGAATGTCCTACAAACATTTTGAAAAATATTTGCCTACACTAGTATCCACAGAAATGTAAGCAAAATAATGTATTATCCTTGCCTATGTAATTGGCAAGAATTAAAAAAATGATGTATCAGGGTTGGCTAGAATCTGCAGGTAGAAATATAGAACTTTCTGGAGGTAATTTGAGAAAATATATCCAAAAACCTTAAAAATATGCAAATCACCAAATCCAAATTTCTACCCCTACTCTACAATCCCTGGAAATATGCACACAGAAACATTCTGCTTCCAGGACTTGGTCCTACAGAAATAATCAGAGATGTGTCCCAAGATATGAATCTATTCATAGCACTAGTGTTCGTGA
The DNA here is from genome assembly GCA_004024845.1 of Tonatia bakeri. Taxonomy (NCBI): domain Eukaryota; kingdom Metazoa; phylum Chordata; class Mammalia; order Chiroptera; family Phyllostomidae; genus Tonatia; species Tonatia bakeri. The sequence continues at coordinate 126,039 of PVIA01004522.1, forward strand.
GGGAGGAAAATATATGTTTACGAATTCAACAATGGAATTAATTCAATAATAGTGCATGTATGATAAAAGCCTATGCAATCAATGAACACCTCATATTTTGAAAGATTTAATGACATTGGAAAACATTAAGTAAAAGAAGTAGATTTTGAAAAGAGGGTACAGTGTGGCTCCAATTTTATTAAAAATATATTTATATTCCTATTAAAAGTCTAAAAGATTATCAGTCTGCTAACAGTACATATCTTTGGATAATAATGCTGAAAATGAATTTTATTTTCTTCTTTGTATTTTTCTGTATTCTTAGACTTTCTACAATGCACACATTACTTTTGCATTAGGAAAAAATGCAGTTAATATTGGTTTTGAAAGACAGAAGAAATGGTAACTGAGCAACTTTTAATTTCATGCCCTTTATCAGTTATTCCTGAGGACAAGCAAGGTGGCATTGCTATTCACAGTCATGCATTTCTGACAATGAGCAAGGTGTGGCAACTCATTGCCCAATATTATGGGAGAACTTTGGACATCATTGGTTAAGAAACTAACATTACGAGAAGCCTTTGGACATCACTGGTTAAGAAAATAGGTTGGCTTTATAGGAAGATGGGGGTATGACTTTTTACAGTGTGACTTACTGGTAGCCAAGATGATATCTCAACTTTGGTGCTCTGTTGGGGTTTGCTTTCTTTCTTAGAGCTGTAATTCTTTTTCAGATGTGGGCAAGAATTATCATTTGAAGGAAGACATGGAATTATGAGGCTGCAGTTACATGCCTTCCTTCAATACTCAATCCTTTATGCTGGAAAGAATTTATTTAAAAAATAAGCTTTCCTTCATTTTTATAGGGGCTACAATATTATCTTGAAGTCTATTTTTAAAATGCAAATATTAAAAAGTAAAAATAATACTGGAATAAGTAAAGGTTACATTCATAGATTAGCTTAAAACATGACATTTAGGACCACTGCCAACTTAACTTTATTATGAAGCAGTATCATAACAGCCTATTACCCATGATATTAAAGCAATATTGTAACAACCCATTACCCATGATGTACCTATTTTTGTTTCTTTAGTCTTCATTACATATATTTTTATGTAGATTTAATCATTTATACATGAAAAAAATCTGTATTTTTATTATGGTGCCTCACATTGTGAAGTTTTATATTGTTGAACAACAATAATTTTTAGTTATTGAACCTAACACCAAGTCTGGCAAAGTACTTAATGTTAGCTCACTGATGGATGATAAATCACCAAGGTGATTTATCAATATTTATTGAGTACCTACGGTGTGATGTATCGGGGCTATTTTATTGAATAAGACAAAATCCCAGTTATCATAAAATCTTCATCCTAGTAGCTGGAGACATGATTTTTAAATCCATGAGAAAGGTACTATTATTAGCTTCATCTGAGAAACTTAACCACAGAGAGATCAGGTAACTGGCCCAAGATCATCCATGCAGCAGGTGTTAAAGCAGAAATTCCAACCCAGGTAATCTGTTTTCAGGGCTCACAGATCCTCCACTGGTACCAAGAGAATGCTCCAGCAATTCAAGGAACAGGTGAATCAGAGTTCAAATAGTTTCCTTGTTGCTCTATAACAAATTACCATATACTTAGTTGCTTAAAACAACAAAAATTTATGATCTTAAAAATTCTACAGGTCAGAAGTTCAAATTCAGTTTCACTGGGCTAAAGTCAAGGTGTTAGGAGGGACTGTTTTCGCTAGAGGCTCTAAGGCATGGGTCCCCAAGCCTTCTGTGGTCTATTAGGAGCTGGGCCTGGAGCAAAACTCCCCTGAGCTCTGTCTCCTGTTGCCTCGCCCTGCTCAGGGGGCCAGCTAGGGATGCTCAGCTAAGACCTCCCTCCTCACCCCCACCCCACCTTGTCTTTCACAAAACCAGACGTTGGTGCCAAAAAGTTTGGGGATCACTACTCTAAGGGGGAAATGTGTCCTTGTCTTCTTCAGCCTCTAAAGGCCACTTATAAATCTTGACTCACAATTCCTTCCTTGCATCGCTCTACCTTCCTGTTTCCATTGTCACATCTACTGTGACTTTAACCCTCTTGCCTCCTTCTTATAAAAACCATTATGATTACTTTCCACCCACCTGGATAAACCAGGCTACCATCCTTATATCAAGTCCTTCTCAATCACATCTGCAAAGCCCTTTTTCCATATAAGGTAATATATATATAATGGTTCTGGGGATTAGGGCATGGTCATCTTTAGAGGATTTTATTCACTCTGTCACTATTGTGGACACTATAGGGCTAAAACTTATGCTGCTTTGGGAAAAAAAAATAGGATTAGTGTGGAAAAGAGAGATCTTCCAAGTGAACTCCATTGTAGTCTTTTCTGCGCCAGGATAACTACTAGGGCCTGCTGGGGGTGCTGGGACAAAATACCAGATTGGGTGGCTTAAAAAACAGAAGTTTATCTTCTCACAGTTCTGGAGGCCAGAAGTCTGAGATCAAGGTGTTAGCAGGCTTGGTTTCTTGAGGCCGCTCTCCTAGGCTTGCAGATGGCTCTGTCTTTACCCTGTATACTGACAGTCATCTCTTTGTGTGCGCACATGTCTCACATCTGTGTGTGTGTCTAGATTTCCTCTTGTAAGAACACCAGTCATAATGGATTAGGGCTCACCCTAATGACCTCATTTTAACTTAATAACCTCTGTAAAGACCTTATTGAACCCATAATGGGCCTTAACATGTTGACTCCATTTAATCCTCAGACAGCCCAGGTTTGGCAAATGAGAATATGGTGACTGAGGTGGTTTGTCACTTGCCTGGTCTCCCACCTGGCAAGTGTTAGGGGGATGATTCACACACAGGCCTGTCAGCTCCAAAGGCCAGGTCCTCAGCATCCTTCCTAACAGCTGCCAAGACCCTACAGGACACCTACTATATTAGGCCATGCTACCAAGACAGAGAGTTATAACAGCTCTACCTAATACATAGAAACAAACACAGGGAGGCTGCCAAAATGAGGAGACAAAGAAATATGACCCATGTGAAGGATCAAAACTCCAGCAAAAGAATTAAACAAAATGGAGATAAGCAATCTATCAGATGCAGAATTCAAAACACTGGTTATCGGGGTGCTTAAGGAACTTAGTGAGGACCTCGACAGCACAAAAAGATCCAGTCAGAAATGAAGGATACACTAATTGAAATAAAGAACAATTTACAGGAAAACAACAGTAGAGTGGATGAAGCTGAGAATCAAATCAATGATTTGGGAACATAATAAAGTAAAAAACAACTAATTAGAACAAGAAGGAAAAAGAATCCCCCCAAATTAGCATAGTGTAAGCAGCCTCTGGGACAACTTCAAGGGTTCCAACATTTGCATTGTAGGAGTTCCAGAAGAAGAGATTAAGAGCAAGAAATAGGAAATCTATTTGAAAAAATAATGAAAGAAAACTTCCCAAATTTGGTGAAAGAAATAGACATGCAAGTTCAGGAAGCACAGAGTCCCAAACAAGATGTATGCAAAGACCATGTGAAGGCACATCATAATGAAAATGCCAAAGGGTAAAGACAGAGAGACTTCTATGAATCTCTCTATGAATCTTGAATACAGCAAGAGAAAAGCAGTTAGTTACTTACAGGGGAGTTCCCATAATACTGTCAGCTGATTTCTCAAGAAAAACTGCAGGGTAGAGGGGATTTGCAAGAAATATTCAAAGTCATGAAAAGCAGGGACCTACAGCCAAGATTGCTTTACCCAACAAAGCTATCATTTAGAATCGAAGGGCAGATAAAGAGCTTCCCAGGCAAGAAAAAAACTAAAGGAGTTCATTATCACCAAACCATTATTGTATGAAATGTTAAAGGGACGTATTTAAGGAAAAGAAGAAAATCAAAACCATGAACAATAAAATGGCAATAATACATATCAACAATTGAATCTAAAAAACAAACTAAACAAACAAGAACAGAGACAACATCATGAATATAGAGTGTTTTGATACTTACCAGATGGGAGGGGGCTGTCAGGGAATGGGGGAAAAGGTGAGGTGCAGTTACAGAATAGCCATGGGGATGTAAAGTACAGTATAGGAAATATAGTAGCCAAAGAACTTATACATATGAACCATGGATATGAATCATGGTGTGGGGACTGCCTGAGGGAGTGGGGGTTGCTGGATGGAGGAAGACAAATGGGAAAAAATTGGGACAACTATAACAGCACAATCAATAAAGTATTTTAAAAACAAAAAACAAAGTTGGGAAGAGGGAGGCAGTATTTATCATAATTTTCAGACTCCAGCCAGATTTTCTGTGGCTTCCACCAGACCTCCACCCCTACCATAAACTTAACACTAGCTAACTATTCAGTTTATAGCCTCAAGATGACTCTGCAATAGAAGACTAGGGTTAGGGCCCCTTTCATTGAATGAATTTCCCAAGAGAAGACTGGTGATTTCACCTATCTTAAGTTAGAATACCCCTCATGGCTATGTAGACATAGGCAACCCTGATATCAGATTGGTAATGGTTACACTTCTTTCCAACATGGTATTCTCCCATCCCCATTTATCATAAATGGCTGCAGAATTTTAACGAATCTAAGATTTGTTCCATATTAACTTTCATCAACTAAGGAAAATGAAATAAAATCGAAACATTGTGTTTTACCTTCTCTAATCGGAATCAGTGCTAATGGGTTAACATTTTAAAATATAGGTCTGAAAATTATGTAGATTTTGGCAAATATTGTAGCCAGTCCTCAATAGAATCATTGCCCTTTTAGACACTGGAGCTTTTTCCCAAGCGGAAAAGGAATTTTGCCTTAAGGCTTCCTCCATTGTACCGTGTAGGAGGCACTGCAGCAGGCCTCTTTGGTTAACCAGGTTCCCTTGGGCCTGCTCCTTCGCCATTTATGTTGCCCAACATTATTCCAGAGTTGGAGCCTGGGAAAAAGCATTTAGAGATCAACATTTTCAGGATGAGAAATGGTATATTTTAAAAAGGCAGAGCCCTTTTCTAAGCTCAAATGTATTTGCCTCATTCTCACTTCTGTTGAAGGTATCCCTTCTGCTTAACTCCATATTTTTATTGTTACTATATATTAGGAAGATTGTACATATTTTGCCAAAGAAATATTTTCCAAAGGAAGAAAAATATAGGATATTTGTAAGACGACAGAAGGCAACATAGTTTTAAATTTTCTCTCTCCTGATATAGTGTTAGAATCACATAAAATAGAAATCAACCATATTTCCCTAAAAGGTACAATGTCTCTATTTCTTCTCTTGAACTCATCGCTGCTACAGCAGAGAATTATAGCGCTCCTGTCATTAGTCTAAACACTGTCAGTGGTTCCGTATTTGCTGAATAAACAGTTAAATACATTTTCCTCTGCCCATTGATTAGTGCCTGATAAGCACTCTGTCAGCTGCATCATCATCATTTATTTAGCCTTTACTTGCTACCCACAAGTAATGTGCACAAATGACTGCCTCCCCTTACACCCCACTGTCCATGAGAACCACTTAAGTAAAACACATTTTAGTCAGATAGTGATAAGTTCTGAAGAGAAAAAACGCTGAAGAGCAAGGGGACAGGAAGTGTAGGTAATATTTGATATGAAATTTTTGAAACAGTGGCTAGGAAAAGCTTCTTTGAGAAGGTAATATTCAGGAAATGACCTGCAGTGAAGGACTCAGACCTGATTCAAGGAGAGCACTGCAGACAAAGGGAACTATAAATGCGAATGCCCTGGGGTAGCAGTCTGCCTAGCTATTGAGGGGTAAGGAATAAGTCAGAGTGGCTGAAAATGGGTATAAGAAAAGGAGTTGCAGACAAGGCCAGATCCTGAAGGGCCTTGCAGGTAGGAGGACTTTTAGTTTGTACTGAGTGTGCTGTGAGGACCCTGGAGGGTTCTGAGCAGAGGAATGACATGACCTTACACAGGTTGTAAGAAAATCACTCTGGCGGCTGTGTTGGGAATATTCTGAAGGGGGTGAAGGAGTACTATACTTAACCAATATGCCACTAGTATAAATTACAATCAGATAAAAATAAAACAAACTGAAATTAAACTAGTACCCTGGTGATTGCCTATCTGCCCATTCTGATTACTATGGCTGCAAAGAGAAACGTGATCTCCCAAATAAACTTTAGGGTTGGTAATAATAGCAGTATATATGGATATAACAGGAAAAAAAATTCATTTACTTAAATTCTCCTCAAATATATATATGATTTTCTGAATTACAGCTTTTGGCAGTGAGTAAAAGTCACAATAAAGAACAAGAAGCCCCAACTTTCTATGACAGCTTTTATTTTTCCCTAAAAAGACAGTCCATTTTTCTACAGACATTCATTTAGATGAAATACATGTCAGTTTCTTTTAAAGTGCGGAACTCACATGATTCCTGTAACTACAGATCAGAATTACAATGAGCAGAACACATCAATTTAAACACTCAAGATCATTTCAAATCCTGAAGAGTCCAGGTCTCTGTGACGGAGGAACAATTTTGCTGGTAAATAGTTGAACTAAAATTCAGGCAAATATAAAATATGCTTGAAGCCTTCATTTTCTGATTCTTAATTCTTTAACAGAGTTAAGATTCTTATTCAAATCTAATTATGTCATAACAACACCTGAGAGTGTTTTGTAAAAGTGTGATTTAAAAACTCCTAGATAGACATCATTTGCTAATTTTCTACTCTATCTATATTTTTCTTTGTTTCATCTGTCTTTGTTTCTCTCCACAAGTTCCCAAGGACAATTCCTAAAAAAAGTATTAGCCCCACTGTTCGGTTGGAGGTAAATTTATCCCAACAGTCCGCAGGTCTGTGGATGTCTAGCGTGTAAATCTGTGAGAGAAGAACACAATGCTGCATCAGTGCTAGTATGGACGTTTTGGCATCGTAAACAAATCATTAGAGAAAATATCAGCACTTTTGTTATTGAATTTTAAGCACTGGGAAACCCTTCAAGTACCCCGAATGGTTTCCCAGTGTGGACAAATCTACCGTATCTCTCCCTAGGCATCGTCTAACATATGCTCTAAAGACTTCCCCATGACAGATGCATGAATGAGTGCTTTGAGAGGCAACCCACGCTATTTTCAGTTCTATTTAGAAAGCTACTCCTTCCACTAACTGGTCTAAAATCTGCTTCCTATAGCTCCTATCCTCCATTTCTAGCTTTATTCTTTGGAGCAGTGTTTCTCAACAGGAGAACAAGTCACATTTGAGCAGGACAACTCTACTGTGTAGGGCCGTCTGGTGTGCTGGAAGATAATGTACCTAGTTCCCACCCACTAAATGCCTGTAGTGAGCCCTCCCCACTTTATTTATGGTAATAAAAAGTACTCTCATACAGGTGTAAATTTCCCTCCCATCCCCACACAGAGAAGGGAATCCTAGCAACTTAGATTTGCAGCTGGTGACCTAGGACAAACATACTCCTACTTCTCCATGGTAGTCCTGCAATTCTTTCAGCAAAGTCTCATGTCCCTGTCTTACTCTTCCCCAGCAATCATCAGCAAATTGCTCAATCACCAGCAACCTGCACTTTCCCAACTCTTCTTATTGTGGCCTACAGACTTAACATCATGATTTCCTCTTTTTCAAATACTGGAAGGCTATGCCCATCCTAAAATATTGTGTCAAGGACTGGAAAGAGGACCACAAATGCAATCAGAAATATAAAGTGTATTCCAAATAGTTGTAATATGTGTCATACTTTCACCTTTCTCCACTAATATCCAGGAGCTTATTAAATATTGATAAATCTCCATTATTCTGACCAGACAATCAATGGATGGTGATAATCCTATGGAGCTGAGTTATGACCAAAAGAGAATGCAGGGAAATTCTGAGGAGGAAAATAATTTATATCTGAGAATCCCTATTGCACCTTTCAGCTTTCCTAATGAGAAAAACAATGAAGATGATACAACACAGGGTTTACTTTTTAGATATCAGACTTGAGTTTTCTTCACACCATGTTATACAAGTCTTGCTTACACTGATACTTACCAGTTACTTACTTACAATAATCTATATAAAATAGATCATCTAAATATAGGCTAACTTCTCTTCAAAGAAAATGGGTACACTGATGCAAAAATATATCCATTTACAACCAATCTATTAATTAAAATTAGATTTAGTTAATTCATTTTATACAGGTCAATAATGGAGATTCACAGTATCAGCTTGTAGAAGGCTGGGGTGCTGGGTGCATACCCTGAAATGACAGCTTCTTACACTCTATGCTCTGATATGTTATAATAATTTCATGACTTATCTGACCTTGGTCTCTATGCCAGTGGGATCATCAAAACCTATGAATATTCAGTTTGCTTTGCATCTCCGGAAGCCAACATTTTGAAATAAAGTTGTGATCAGTTGCTTTCAGAGTAATTCACTTTAACCTGCACCTTCAGACATAGCTAAAATTTTTCTAGACATAAATCAGAAATAATTCCAGAAAAATCAGAGGGGAAAAAACTTATAATTAGTTTTAAATTATTTCTCTAAAATGATATAGCTAGCTCTTTTATGTGATAAATTGTGGGAGGGGAGAGGGCGATTCAAGGCAGTTCAAGTCAAGTGTTTGTTTTAAGAAGTACCTTGCTTATAAATACAGAGGTCGTTTCATTTAAAGAATATTTATAATTTATCGGCATACCAAAGAAAAGTGAGGGGAAAAAAATAAGATGCGCAAACCTGGTGAGTCAGATGAGCTCCGACAGCAGCCAGAGCCGCGTAGTAGGGCATGGTCTGACCAGCATTCACTCCCACCAGGCTCAGCGCCCCCAGCATTGCTACACTGAAGCCACTAAGCCAGTGCTTGGCGTTTTCCCGAAACCTCAAGGCTGTGGACTTAAGACCAATCAGGGCATCGTCTCTCGTGTCCTAACATCAGAACGTAATAAGAAATTGTTATTTACTGAAATACCACAAAATTCACCATTTTGAAGTGTACAATTCCGTGGTTTTAGTATGTTCACAAGGTTGTACAACCGTCACCACTATCTGATTCCAGAGGACACTATCTGTTAAAGAACATTTCTGTGTAAACATAAAGCTACACCATGAGCTGTGAAAGATGACAGTAACTCAGAAACGTGGGTTGATTAGTAATGAATGTGCAGGCCAAATCAAAGTCAAATGTTACTGGTCTTCCAGCTCCATTTCTACATGTCATTGTACTTATAATCCTATGATGACTTCTAACTATACATTACTTTCTAAAAGTACTGTACAGTACTACATTAAAAGTAAAACTCAATTCAAATTCTCTACATAGTTCCTCCTTATTGCAGAGTTCTAAAATCTCAATAATTTCCTGTGCATTTTAGTTTTACTGTTGTTTAAAATCACAGATGTAGAAAAAGGTTCACTTATCACCCAATCACATCTATTCGCACTTCACTTCAAATTCAATTTACGCCTTGCTCACATCACATCCTTTCTATTAAGCAGAACTAGGTTTTGATATACAGTCACATCTAGCTGACTGGTTTCCTCTAACAACTTTATATGCAAGCATTTCCATAGGCTGTTGTTATTATGGTCGTGTGATATCAGAGGCTGCATGATGAACTCTGCACCCACCTGCAGGCAGATAAGCTACCTTTTGGAGTCTCAAAATGCAAAAATGTGGGTATGTTTCCCTTTCATACAGCAATCACCTTGAGGGTGCAAGCTGTGACTTTAATTATGTGGACTACAAAAATGTCAGTAAGTACATGGTGTTTTACTGAAGAAGTTAATTTAACTGGAGTACAGTTATCCCCAGATGGAAAGTCTATAGGCATCTCTTCCAAACTATTCAGCAATCAGGCTGATTGAAGATCTGGCAACTTTTTTTGTGATAATACACATGTGGTGGGGGGAAGGAGTTAATGAGAAAAAGCAGGATGAAATCCAGATTAAAATATTAGAAAAAGGCCCTGGCATAGCTCAGTGGATTGAGTGTGGGCTGTGAACCAAAGCATCGCAGGTTTGATTCCCAGTCAAGGGCACATGCCTGGGTTGCAGGCCACGACCCCCAACAACCTCACATTGATGTATCTTTCTCTTTCTCTTTCTCCTTCCCTCTCTAAAAAATAAATAATCTTTAAAAAAATATATTAGAAAAAAAATTTCATTAAGTCATGACATATTCTTTTTTTTTATTTAAATGAATGTTCAAGTACAGTTTTCTCCCCCTTACTCCCATTCAAGCCCTCCCACCGCCCCTCCCTACCTCCCACCCAATCAAGCCCTCCCAACCCCCCTCCCTCCCTCCCTCCCATTACCACCCTCCCCCTAGCTTTTATCCATGTGTCC